>OY776276.1:28337402-28422402 GCA_963675445.1 Linnaemya vulpina
CACTGGTGCCTTTGAAGCCTCTAAATGGATTACCTGTTATATACGTAAGCACATAGAGAAGTATCTTTATATATACATATTGTATTTTGTTTGAGAAAAGTACGTTAACAAAAATGTATTTACTATTGCTAAAACTGCAAATCCCAACAATCGCTTGAAACTCCAGGAAAAACATTTGTCATGCGTTTAAGCAATACTTTTTCAAAAACTACTGTTGCATGCAAACATGCTCTTTGTTGGAGTTTAATTTATCACGGGTATGGCTGTTGAATTATTATAAAAGGAAAATATTGGGGTAGGCATATGATGACGTTGATGCAGCACCAGAATATACAGCCGTAAAAACAGTTATAGTAGAACTAGAACAACATCTGCAATAACAATATTATTACAGTTGAGTTGGCAGTAGAAGCGTCAGAGAAACTGCCACGCGAACAATTTTTGACAAACTCGGAAGGATTCCGTAAAACGGTTCGTACGCTGTCTTATTTATATCCAAAATCTATGTGTGCTATCAGCTGACTCGAAGGAATAGAAAAGTTTATTTTAACAAATAGAAACTCAAGACAAATTTCATGAGGAATTAGTTTAAGTACAAACATGTAAAAGTGGTATATCCTTATATACCCTTCACCTTGCCTTTTTGGTTACTATTAAGAATGAAAAAGAATCAATTTTCCAGCCCTGGAAACGAGATTTATATTTTTAATTTTTTTTTACCACTGCAAATTTTTATGATGAATAAAGCGGTTTTATTAAAAAAAAAACTGGAAGTTTTAAAACATTAACGTTATTACGTGTACTACAAAACATTTCAATTATCCAACCCTGGAATCGAAATTTTGGTTTCCTTTTAATATTTGATACCAATTTTGTTTTTCCTGAATTAAAAAATAGTTTAAATTAGTAAAAAACGACATTAGTTACCTTCTTGGTTACGTTTATGTATAAAAAAGATTTCAATATCCCAACACCTAGAAGGGAAATTATAATTTAAAAAAATGCAAATCTTTATTTAAGAAAAACTTAAAATTAGTGAACATTTCAGTTATTACATGTGCTACAAAATACTGAGTGTGCCAAAAAAAAAAAAAACTTTTAATATCTTATCCCTGGAAAAAATTTAGTTTTTTTAGTTTTTAATAGACCATTGAGGCTTCCCGAAGCATGAAATAGGTTCAATTTACAAACAAAAAAGTAATTGGTTTTTTGTGTTAACATTGCTTCCAGAAATAGGTGTAAGCTCTCAGCTCTGGAACCATATTTCGGATTTTTCTGATTTCAATACCACTCTATTTAAGTTCATTTCCAATCCATCAGTCCAAGAACGAAGTCTCTAGCTCTTCTGGGTGCTTGGGAAAACACGTACAGACAGACGAACATCGCTCAATCGCCATCGCTATTCATAAAAATCCAGGATATATACACTTTATGGGGTGCCATATTAATATCGAAGAAAAAAACCTATATATACCTCTTCCCTTTTTTGTAAAGAGTATAAAAAAACTACCTAAGTAAGCCCTATTAAATTTCATTTAGAAAAAATTAAATAATTATCGGCTAAAATTTTTTCACATTGAACTTTAAATAATTATTCTAGATATTAAAATTATTTACGCTCCTACAATCTCTCATGATATATTTTACATACAAAAAAAATTTTGTTGATACTTTTGACTTCATTTCTTTGATATTGAGAAAATCGTAAAATTTATTAACTTTTGCAAATGGCGTTTTACGTCAATCATATTTTGACATTTGTAAACTAGACAGCTACATGATACAAAAAAGCGCGAAAAAATTGGAATAATCTTTTTACCAATAGTCGTTCGTTTTGATATCTTAATCGTATCGCATAAACACGATGACAGATGTCTCAAAGTCTCCGCCACCGGAATGGTCGAATATCGCAGCTGCGGCTGCTTATGATGCGTCACTAAACGAAGCCTACAGTGAATTCTAGTGAAAGACTCACACACGTTCTTGTACGAAGTGCAAAGCGTAGAGACATCCTCAATTTCAACAACGAAGAGGGCGATTTTGAGTCAAAAATCTTCATGAAAAGCGAGGCGCATTTTCATTTAAGGGGTTTCGCCCATAAACAAAACTTTCTGAGAGGTCCATGGTGAACATGTGGTTTCAACAAGACGCTGCAGCCGCTCATACAGGAGAAGCTACCACGGATATTGTGACGGAAGCATTTCCTGGTCGCATAATCTACCGTTTTCGCGATTTGATATGGCCAGCAAGATCTCCCGATTTAAGCGTTCCAGACTTCTTTCTTTCGACTACTTGAAGTCCCATGGTTGTGCTAGCAAGCTCCAGACAACCTCAACCCTTAAGAAGAATATTTAACAGGAATTCGAAAAGTTTGCAACAGAAAGTTATTGAAAATGCGATAAAACAAACGAAAATGTGTATCAATCTGGCGGTAGCCACTTCACTGATATCATATTTTCCTATTATTTGAAAAAGTTGTACGGATCTAAATTAATATTCCCACCACACAAAATATTGTATTATTAACTAAAAAATGTATTCAAAAAACAAAACTGGATGATTCATTCAGTTTGCAAAACACTCCAAGCACACACTTTTTTATTTATGCTGATTTTTGTTAAATTCTATTATCTTTGCGCAATTTTATTATATTTTTTATTTAAATGTAAACCATCAATTTTTTATCACCTTCCTCTCACTTAAAAGTACAAAAATAAAAATAAATTAAATAGCAAACGTATTAAACAGAAGCAGCAAGGAAAAACTAGTGAACGACCAAATATCAACAAACCACAAACTGATGTTAAGGAAATAAAATGAAATTGATATTTATTCCAAGGCAGATAAAAAGCCGACATAAACACAATCGTTTTTATACAACAAGGGTTTCTGTATTTGGGAATTTTTATTGTATGTTCTCAAGGATGAACATTTTTTATAAAATGTATGTTACTGTTATTGAGTTTATTGGCTTGCAGTCAGTAATAACGAGGTATTACCACGAGCCTACATTTTAGCGTATATTGTAACAATACATCAAAGTCAAACCTGGATCATTATATATTACATTTTTTGGAAACGAATTTGTCTTGAAAATACTTTTGTTAGAAGCTCAAGGCCAAATTAAATAGAGATATTCAAAATTACAAATCGATTTAAAATACATTTTAAATCATGAATATGGAGGCATATGTTAATATTTATATACAACATAAGAAAAGTGCACAAATGAACGTTTTCTTTCTGAAAGTGTGTATCTATTGGGGAAGAATACGATGGAGTACAATCTTCCATGTATTTGGAAATTCTTTTGTTCTTCTATATATTTGGTTATGAAAATTTTTATTTTACATTTTCTTTAATTGTTCTCTTGTGATTGGGATAAAATTAACATAAATAAAACACCAAAAAATCATCATTTCATTTCAAAAAAATTTAAGTGCGTTAATAGAGATGAAAGATCAAAAGGGAATTGGCGAAAATAATGAAGAAAACGTTTATAGTCTGAAGAGAGATTATACAAAACTGGCGGGTCCAGAAAGAATCGCAGTCACAAGTAGAAAAATTAATCTGCGTAATTTGAAAGAACATGTGGTGAACATGCAGATATTGTAAAAGTGAAATAATGTCCTCTGCGGTAAACTTAGTTAGACTTTATTGAAACTTTGGATTGTTCCTAATTAATTATTTATAATAAAAAAAAAGCATAAGAGAAATGGTCTTCGAAAATTTATTTTTTATGCGAGTGTTGGTTAAGCTGGAATTGTCTTTTTCAAAAAGGCAAAAATATTGTCAAAAACTGCAAGGCTATCAATGAAGCAATTAAAGAATAACATGCTATGAATAATATTTACTAGATTTATTAGAAATAATTGAATAATTTAGTTTTTTATGATAACAGGAATGTCTTAAAATATCTCATGCACCACAAACACTCATAGTAATTTATTAAAACTATTAATGCTACATATTGCAGTCCCTTTCAATCATATGTAGTCGATATTCAGACTCCATTTTGATTTAGTCCAGGGATGATTACAAAATACTTCTCTGCTTAAGCATTTTTGGTGGTTATGGGACGGTATAGATATAAACATATATAGTTCTCTTTATTTTGCAATTTCAAACAGGACCTCTGGTATCATTTTAACAGAGTTTGGATATATATTTTGCAGAATTTCTTTTATTTAATATTTTTAACTTCTGTAAGAGCCATTATTACAACTCGGCGACAAAGTTAGTGGTAGTAAATGGCAACGTTAGCATAGCAGGACGATAAAGTGGCCGGTAGCAACTTTCCATTATCACAACTTGCCGGTAAAATTAAATGTATATATCTTATCGTGTGGCAATACCACTACCAATACTACTTTTGAAAGATTATTTAGATCGCGAAATTTTGTAGCAGCAAAGAAGCACGTGTTTTTACCTTTTGAAAATGTCTGCAGCTTTTGTTTGTGAAAATATTAGTTTGTTTTATAAAATAAAAAATTTCAGCATCCGCGCGAGCTGTGAGAAAGCGGGCAAAAAACTTTTTAAGTGAAGAAGAACTATGTTTGGTGCTACCAAATTAAAAAAAGATATATGGTAATATAAACATAAATCCTTCTGGTAAAACTTATCGGAAAGTCAAACATGCCTTTAATTTATCGCTCATGGATAAGTTAAATGAAAGTTGGAATAATGAAAATCTATTTATCTGACCGATAATATCTCACTTTAAGATAACACCAAGTTGTAATAATGGCCCTAATAGTTATAATATTTAGCGTCTATAGATTTTTTAACATTCCCGATTTCTTATGAATGAAAGAATACTACCACATCTATACATAACTTAGAATCAAATAGTCTTGAAAATATACGAAGTTAACTTTTCCATCAATGGTACACATACATCTGGAGTCGTCGTAAATGTGTTTAACGGCAAGATTATAAACAAGAACCCTTGATAAAAATCCTCAAATCTATAAAAATAGAACGCAAAAAATAAACTCAGCCATAAAAGCAAATAGTTCAACCTCAATTTGCATTGGCTCGCTGCTTGTGAAGCAATAAAATATCTGGGAGAAAAACAGGGAGTAAAGATAATTGAAGTAAACTCTTTTTTAACTTTTACCCAAGAATACTAGAGAATACATTTACACATACATGCATTTTCAAATACATACATTCTCATGTACATTTGTCTTATGCCACTTTCTTCTCATCGCAGTTCGATATACAACTTATTTTAATTTCAAAGTGATATTAAATGCGTTTCTACACCCAAGAGTCTTATAAATACATACCGACGTCGAAGCGTATGTACGGATGTATATATGCCTTTAAACACTGTCTCACATGCATATGTAAGTCTTGCATTTAAGTAAAAGTAAGGAAGAAGCTGTACAATATTCTTGATAAACGTTAGGTCCTTTTAAGTAAACGGCTTTGAGTGATTACAAAAGCTTTCAGAATTAATCAACAGTATAAATCTATGGCTTAACATTTGTGTATCATTAAGCGAAATATTTTTTGGAACAATATATAACAGTTTTGCAGTTCTTTGAATATATAAAGAGTAGTAGTGGATGGTAAATTTGTGATTAAAACACTTTTTAAAATCTACCTCAATTTCGAAACATTTTATTCAACATATTCCTGAAAATACCCATAGGGCGATTCCGCTGTAGACGATTTCCGACTTGATTTTTTAAATCACGCTATTAATTGTTTTTTTTTCTTATTAGTGCAAAGAATTAATTTTTATTTGATTGTATACCATATCTTCTTTTTTGGCGGCCTTTAAAATATTACTATTCGAAAAATGTATAAAAACTGTAAAATCATAACTAGCAACAGTGGCGCGAAACAGTTGCTGTTGACTGTTTGAAGCTATGTTTTACCGGATAAAAGTGAAGTGACAATATTCATTTATCTTCGTGTTCCAAAAAATATAAGTATATGCTGTTGTTTATAAAGAATTATTGACTGCTAGAATACACTGTTAATATGTTGCACCCGCGATGCAAAATATACAAAAAGTTTAATTTTTGCACAGAAATAAAGAGCTATCGTTCTGAAACTCTGCAAAAGTAAGAAGAAGTCAAAAGCAATCTTAAATATTTTGTTTTTAAGACTGTAATAATTGGTAGGTTCAAATTAACGATAACTTAAATTAGTTGCACCCGCGATGTCGATGTAAAATCAGTCTATGATAACATTACAAATTTGTATATCTTCAGTGACAATTTCGCCGCTCAATTTGAGAATCGATATATAATGTCACAATATGGATTTGATCACCTCGAATACAACTTTTTCGCTGCCTCACACGGAAAAGGTACCGTTGATGGAATTGGTGTAGGTGTCAAAAGATCAGTGTGGATCGCGGCTAGGTCTCGGAAAGCCATAGTTAGCAGCGCAATAGAATTCTATAATTTAGCACGCAGGAAAGATCATCATTATCTTTAAATTTGTAGTAAAGGAAGAAGCTAAGGAAAAGATAGCCATGCTGGAAGATCAATGGGAAGGACCGACAAATATACAATCCTAACAATCAAATATTCAATCCAAACATTTCTTCCAATCTGACGAGCCTCATAGTATTTCTGTGGTGCGCACCTCACTGTCTTACTCCAAATGCACATTGGTCTTAAAGTCGCCAAAAATCCATCGCTAATAGTGAGATAGTGATTGGGCCGATGGCGACTTGGAACCTCTTAAAAATCTCATATTACAAAAAATAATTCCGGGTCCTGATATACAGTAAATCCATCGCATAATCGGACAAGCATTTCTTTGATATGTATGTGCTCTAAACTAAATAAAAATAGCAAATATTTGTATTTTTTGTTTTTGCTTTTATTTGTATACACTCCACTCTAATCTTACAAAATAATAAAAAAAAACAGCGTTTTTTACAACAACGGCAAATATTCAAAGAAAATCAAAATTTACTTCAGTTTTTGTGCTCAAAGCATAATCGTGCATCAATGCAATATCAATGCTTTAAATCTCGAAAAGAAACAATTAATATATGTACATACCATATGGTTTGGTATCTTATTTTGTTCCTATATAAGTAAAATTGATGTTTTTGCTCTCTTAAGTTAGACTGGTTGCACCCGCGATAATTTGGTGTTGCACCCACGATTACTACAAATATTAATTATTCATTTTTTATTTGCACTTTGTTTAGAGTATTTATTTGATGTCCTTTGCTACAGTAATACATTTCAAAATATTAAGCCATATCATATGAAATGCATTAGGATTAACAGATTTAGGACTTTTTTGCTTGTGATGTGGAAATGTTGGGCCAAATTTGTTGAACCCGCGATGATAATTCGAACCTTCCTCCTGGCTTTTAAAGTATCACATGCAAATTTTTGTTCATTAATTTAAAGTCAGCATATAAAAATGTAGTCATTTGATTAGGGTAAACTAAAAAAAATCTAAGTCTAAATGTTGCACCCGCGATAATGGAATTACCCCATAGGGGTTTCGGTTTGAATTAGTTTTTGAAATAGACCTGTCATCGTAATCTAACGAGATATTGATTGGCAAAATCTCACTACGTGTAATATTATTAGGCGATTTCTTGGATTAATTAGTTTCGCTGTTAAAATAGACTAACAGGAATCCGACTTTTTTCAATAAAGAAATACAATCGACCCTCGATAATATAAATAACAAAAAGCTACAGAAATATTTCAATTACCGAGATTTTATATGAAGAATAACTAAAACTTTCAGTATGGACATGGAAAAATTTTAAATCAATAAGAGGTCAGTGTGATTCACTTCAATTTATCTTTATCCATCACATAAATATAAAGAGAATACAAAGTCGGGGTGCTGTTGGTTGAAGTAGCTAAAACAAAATCTACAAAACCTTAGATCCCGTCCTATTTTTATATGCAGGAGCTATCCCTTGAGTGATGGCACTAAATAAATGTATTGAAATACCTTTAAAGTATTTTCATATTGATGAGTGTACCAAATCACATGGAATTATTTTTAACTTGTAAAATTTTTTCAAGGGACCTGGTAAAAAGTTATAATTATAGCAGGAATCAAATTAAAGAGATTAATTAACAGAATACAGCTCAAATTGAATTTTAAAATTAAACAGTTTTGATTACTAGTATGCGTGCATACATAAACTATTTTGGGCGTATATATGAGTGTCATGAAAAGCTTTTGGCACCATCAAAGCCTATTTCCTTGCAAATAGCCAGATTGCTTACGTTTGCTAGAGCGAAAGAAAAAATTTTTGTTTGAAATTTTGGTGCATATCGGAGTATTTTCTTAGAATCTAGCAGGAACATCTTGAATTTTTGTTTGTACATAAAAGTAATTTATTGTTCTTGGGCTACATCTTCCAAGTTACCATGCAATGTTATAACCTGCTTTTAACTTTTTAACGGCTAAACTGAATAAACGTTCTAAAGAGTGTTCGCGAACCTAACCCAAATCGGTAGATTTCAATGAGTTACAAAATGCCATATTTTAAAGTGTTGTTTCTTTACTAATACATTCTACAAACAAATCAGGTCTTGATATTAGGAAATCACAGTAATCACCGCAAAGCGAACCAAATCGGTTAATACTTTTGTGATATATCGTGCACCAAATATTAGAATAAAGTGCTTTATTTTTATACTCTGAAATGATAAATCATGATCAGTCTGTGTTTTTAACTCTTTTAAAATAGAACTACAACTACATCATTCACCGCTTATCGTATGGGAATCGGCTGATTTGTAAAATAATATCACTATTATTTAGCTCGAAGATTCGATTCGACGAAGCTCATTAAGAGTAACCAATCAGGGTTAAAGTTAGCGAGAAGTTACAGCGAAACGTTTCAACTTGTTTTTTAATTTAGAACATCCAAACAATGTAGCATTTAAAAATAAATATTTGCTAATATACGGTTCGATATGTTGAAAAAAGTGGTCAAAACCATCGTACTGCTGAAATCAATCTAGTGGTGGTTATTTAAATAAACTTGTATAATTATTTCCTTTAAAACTTCCATCATATTTTTAAATAATGATTAAGTAAGCCTTAGTATATTTACATACAAACATATGTGTATGTATGTATGGGTATTTATAAAATAATGTTTGATGTTAATTTGAAGACGTTTGTTGTATGGATGCATATATTAGATTGTCAACTAACTGAATCTTACAAATTATCGCCAAATTAAATATTGCTCCTGTCACTATTTATTTCAACCTTTTATATAAAATTGCTTTCAATTCATTGACTTCTTTCTAATGGCATTTTTAAATTATACAGACCACTAGTATTTACATAATTTTTTTATTTATTTTCAAATGTTTGTGAACTTTTATTCCATGCCACACACTAAAGGAATCAACTAAATTCCATAAAAATACACATACACACATGCATGAATACAAAACTTCTAATTATTTGTTTAATTTGCTGTTGTTTTGCATTTTAAAATTGTAGGTGGCACACGAAACGACCAAATAACGAGGAATCTATACAGCATTTGTTGGCAACAGGACGAGCAAAAATAAAGGATGGAACGCTGATTATAACCGCGGTGGACAGGTCTGACAATGGTGCTTTCTATTGTACGGCCAACAATTCAGAGGGCAGTGAAACACTTGAAGTGCAAATGTCTGTTACCTCACCGCTGACAGCTGCCATACAGCCTACTGTGCAGACAGTAAATTTAGGAAAAACTGCAGATTTGGTATGTACAGTCATATACAATTTGGATCCTTCTCCCACCCAAATTGTACACATATAAGAAGAAATATGTACATATATCTAAATATATATAGATGAATGTGTTCGCACTTATTTATATGTGTGTATATGTGTGTGTGTATATGTGTGTGTGTGTGTGTGTGTGTGTGTGTTTGCATTGAACACCACTATATTTACCAACATAAAACTGAAAGAAAATTCAGAGAAAAACTATGTACATTGTCACATACATCCATACATAAATATGTATACGCTTGTACACGCTATACATACATATATATGTATCTGCATAGAAATGTATGTATACAAACAAGTATATAGACATAGAAAAAAGAGCGAATGGTATCTGTTGGTAAAAATTTATCGTTTTGCCAAACTGAAGTTGTGTGTATATGACATAAATATCTTTGAAGAGCTTTTTCGTTTTATTATTATTTTTTTAATTCTGTTTTATGCATATAATCGTACACTCTTTTATGGATATACACATACTGTTTATCATTGGATTAGGGCAATAACAAACTTGGATCCTCTTACAATGATGTATTTCATTAAACCATATTTTGCTCCTCTAGTAGACAACTGCGATTTCCCTCTATATAGTTTAATCGATTAAACTAGAGAATTGAAGGAATAACGATGTCAGTTCAAAACATTTTTGTACACAAGTGATTTTAAAATGCGGTCCTGTGTGTATGGGTGCTATTAACTGAAACAGGTAACGCTTGGACTACGAACCGAAGATCAAATTTTTCTGATCTGCAATTGTTGTTGGCCTGTTTCCAAGAGACAAGCATATCAGATCATGGTACCATTTAATAAAAAGCCTTCTTCATCAGCACTTTATGAAAACTGCTACTTTGAAGTGCAACTTTTTCCATCTGTCCTCTCAACACCAACGTTATGGCAAAACCCATTATAGCTCTATTAAAAAAAATTTAAAATGCTGTCTATCTATCATTACAAGAATGTGAATAAAACTGTTTCTGCAAGAAAATAAAATATGTGTATCAAGGTTAAGTACAAAAGGCTCTCGACTGTCTGAGACGATCCCTTTGATCCGGTGATTTGAACCCTTTTTGTTGCCTTAGGGCAGTTAATTGAATGATTGTCCATTGCAATAAACCATAATTTGTTCATTAAAGAGAAGAGTAGTCCGATATACAATAACAGAGTTTCGGCCTCCTCTTCATCTTTACAGCTCCAATAGTAACCGTTATATAATTCTAAAGTATTTTAAATTACATTGTTTGTACTTACATACCTACATATTTTTCTTTTATATACATTTATTATGTATCGGCTGACTTATTATGTGGTTTGATTTCCAAAATAGTTTTTGACAACTCCCCATGACTCATAACAAACTGGTTGGCTCTTTTTATTCAGTGTCGCTTAGCATTCACACAACAACAGCGTCTCCAAACTGTTAAGCGTTCTATGAGAAATGTTTTTTGTACAATTCTAGGAGTTTTCCGTGAGCATAATCGACCTCCTGAAACCACTATTACCAATAAAATTCCCAGTTTACATTTGTGGATGATACACCACTATCAAATATGTAGTGAAGAGGTTCGATTCCTTGTCGTACCAGCAGCTTCGCTTGTCGTATTCGACAACTTGGCGTACCTGACGTAGGTAGCACAACATTAAAGTGAGCAAAATTTAAGTTATGCAATAAGCCAAGCGGCTTAAATTTGCTTCTTGCTAAGAAAGCATTTTGTAGTATACTTAATTACAGGCCTTGCTTTAGTAAATTGGCCAACTTGTTCGTACGATATCACCCCTTTTAACTATTTCCTGTGCTCTTCAGGAATGACGCTTTGGTGCCAACATTGCTCGTGCTATTCGCGAGATGTCAGCCGCTATGCTTAAACGAGTTACCCAAATCGGGCCATCCGAATGGGCCGCCTCAGACGTAGTTGTGGCTTACATTTACACGATAGAATTAATGACTATTCTTTTAGTCAATAATAAAAATTAAGTTCACTTTAATAATAAAATTTTTAAATTAACTTTACATCAAATAAAATCTCCCGATAATTACAATGAAGCAAATGGTTTCTTGCATTCGTATATTACCACAAAGTTCATGGCCGCTATTGCTTTGGTACTCGCATTCTACACTCTGATAATGTATATGAAAACTTTAGTCTATGCTTCAAACTTAACATTGACAAGAAAACTTTCAGGAAACAGGAATAACCGACCCTATTTATTATTTTTAAACTGGAAGATGTCACTACCAACTCCTAATGGTTTTATTACATATTTTCAATTCACTTTATTCAAAGATCCCTATTCCCCTTCAGTATGATCTCAGATAAATGTCGAATGCTCTTTCTAGTATCTTTTGCAGAAAATGCTTAAGACTAATCAGTTTTCATTCGAAGAAAACGCCCCAATAGCAACGAAAAGACCGCGATGAAAATGGACATTCGAAATATTCCTTCATAACCACTGTTTGAAGCCGATAATTTTGACATCTGAAAAAACTTAAAATAATTTAGTTTACTTCTTTAGAATATTAGCACTATAATATTACTAAATAATAATACTAAAAACTGAAAATCATCGATTTTACTTCAAGATTTGCAGTATATCCGGTTTTCCTAAACAAACCATATCCTGGCTAAAGGATAGCCATCCTCTGAGAGCGGGTGCTAGAGTACGTTTGCTATCGAAGGAGCATATGCGTATCATCTCAATTACAAAAGAAGATAAAGGCATGTACCAGTGCATGGTCAAAAATGATTTGGAATCAGTTCAAGCAACGGCCGAATTAAGATTAGGCGGTAAGTAAATTTACGTTTCTTTATTTTTAGGTATGAGTGCGTCTCATTGGGGCAGAGAAATATATTGTAGCCGCATATGAATATGAGGAAATATTCTTATCCTTTATTTTCTTCTCTTTTGCAGAAGTGGCACCACAACTAATCTACAAATTTATTGAACAGACAATGCAACCAGGACCGTCTGTTTCATTAAAATGCAGTGCAAGCGGCAATCCGACACCGAAAATTGTTTGGCAATTGGATGGTTTTGCTTTGCCTAATGTAAGTAAACAAGGCTATATACATATTTATATGTGCATATATGTAAATGGGTATGTACATTTATATAGCAGTTCCTAGCAGCGTTGACAGTATTGCTAAATCTAGTACCAGTTTTACAATTTCCTTCAAACTAGTTTTTAGATCGCATGTATTTCCGAGCATGCAGGTTTGGCTATGCGATTTTTATATGATTAACGTTGAATGTTTTTGTTTAAAATTACGGAAAACAAATCAAATAGAGTTGCCACTACAAGAGAGTACTGGCAACTCCATCACAAGGGTCAAGTAAGAAAAAAGGCAATGGCCAAGTTCGTAATTGTTGCAATTCCTCAGCATATAATGCCCATTACCGGCCTGGTACAATATCTAATTCTTTTGCTTGTAATGAGAACGATTTTCCACAATTTTAAATGGACAAATTATCACTCTCGTTCTGGAGTAGGCAAAAGAGTTGTCTATTATTCGATTCTTATTACCGTTCGAATAAAATTTCATAACATGTTTCTTGTTTGAAAAGACGAATAATCTTAAAGTTTTGTTTGAATATCCAAAAAATTAAAATTTTAGCACTTTCGTTCGAATAACTTTGACAAATTTTATAATTTGTTATAAATTAGTTAAATTCTTTATTAACAAACAATCCACTACAAAGGAAAACCAAATATTTTAACATAAATTAAAAAAATTATATGAAAAACGAAATCATATTCATTTAAAATATCTCTTGTTAGAATTTGTTCTTTTAAAATAATCCTACAAAAACAACAGATAATTCCGGTTTTACCTTGTATACAATCCATGTTTTATTTTGAATAAAAGAAGATGTAGAAAAGTTTCAAACAAATCGTTGGCAATGCGGTTTAAATAGTAGCATTATTCTTCTCTTGGATTTTTCGAAATAATCTAACTCATCTTCGACGTTTCTCATATTGTTAGTATTTGTTACATTCTTTCGATGTCCTTTCGGATCGTATACTAGCGAATTTTGAGTGAGTTGGAAAAGACATTTAAAAATCGAATTTTTAATTATTACAATATACAAATAATTTACAAAATTACAAATAATTTGAGGGAATTCGATGGACCAAACTACATATAGTATACAGGGCCTGGTTAATGTATAGGCCACTTTTCATTTTAAGGCCCAAAAAACTATGTATACCCACAAATTTTTATTATGCATCCAAATTTTTTTTATTTTAAAAATACGGACTCTACATGTTAGTCCGTTTCAATACATTGGAATCGCGTGAAATCCCAATTTACACGAAAATCATGCCCGTGCACCACAATTAGTTTCTGATTTTACGATTTTGAGAGAACGGTACACTTCCTCTCCCTGTGTGAAACATCGCACACTATTTCTTCAGGCTTCTTTGGTCAAACAGTAAAGAAATCAGGTTTTTGAAAAATATACAATAACAAAATGAAAATATAATTAGTACAAAAGCTAAGGAAGATGGAAGTTTTATGAAAATAGCTTTCAAAGCATTGTTGCATTCTTATGTTAAATAAAGTTACACATGTTTCATGCAACGTTTTTTAACTGATTATATAAAAAGTTTCAACAAAGAAAACGATACAAATATGTAAGACAGACGCAATGCCCGATCAATCTAAAGATCTTTTAAATTAGTACATAGTTTGGGAATTGTCATTTAAACCTCTTTAATTTCTTTATTTTCGTGCTAACTCCTTTTTCCCAAAATCTTGCTACAAAATTCATATTATTTTTCAAATTGTTTGATATTTGTTTTAGTCTTCTCATTTATTAATGTGGAATTTTCAAATAAAATCTTTATTCTAAGAAATGTTGGGCCTTAGCCCCAGTGAAATGCGCATAGGAACTAGCTAAAACCCCTGAATTCATTACCTTGATTTTTTAAATATTTTTTAATGTTCTTGTCCCTTATTGAGAGAAATCATAGTTGAAGTAGAAATAGTTACAACAAAATTTTCTATCTTCTAATCTACAATCATCTGTCGTCCTTTCAAATTATTCCCTCCTTTCTAGTGCTGGCACAATGCATTGCATATGTAGGAGTCATCCCCTGAGTGCTAGTCCAAGACAAACGAAATAGTTTACTTTCACTTTACCGAATTTCGCCCAAAAAGTAAAGAAACGGACTAATTGCAGGCAGTATCAGATCTAACGCCGGAAAATTAAAATTGTGTACTCCAAAAACATTAATTAAAACTGACTACTTTAATTACTAACAAAACAATTTTTTTACATTTGCACCACCGGCTATTTTATGGAAGGTAGAGGGTCTGTCCAACTTGTACAAAAAGATGGAGAGTTTTGCGTCGTAAAAATAATTGTTTATTATTTCTGACTTCAAACTCTATATGCATAGATTCGTGAAGTAAGAAATTCTTCTTAAAATCAACGAAAATTGTTTTCCGTGATTTAATTATAATTCCTTCTGATTTTATCATATATCTTATTATGATAAATTAATTGCGCGAAAATTGTTTTCAATTTAGAAGGATATAATAAGCGTCCCTCTGCACAAGAGAACGTCAACAATCATTTTTAACTCTTTAACTTTCACAGCAGAACAGAAGCGCTGTTTTCGAAAGCCGGTACACTTTCATCACCAGTATTTTTTATTACCACTGGTTGGGTAGCTTAGTTGGACATTTTCGTTATTTTTACCGTCATAGGGCGTGACACACATCATGGTAATATGATGAATAAATCGGTCTAATGAAAATCAGAAAAATGCTTTTGGCTTCGTATCAAATAAAATTATGCGCATTCGACTCTTTGCTGTTCATCGATTACAGCGATTATTCGACCCTAGGTGCGATATAATAATATGTCACAGTATAAAGTAAACCGTATTGGTTGCAAGATGTTGTAAATAGGTCACATCTATGTAATATCCAAATTACATCCCTGTTGTAGCGCGTGTTATTGCTTTTTAAAAAATGTAAGGCTCTACAGTTATTGCGTTGTATATTTAACTTAGAAGAGTGTCATATACTTAGCACACACAAACATACATGGAGAAATAGTGGCGGTCTCTCAGAATCTGAAAGTTAAGGCTCTTAGAACCTAAAATAGTCGTGGTCAGATCAAAACTCAATTTTGTTAAAACGGAGTTATATCAATAAATGCCCGATTTTTTTTTTATTTTCAATTTTCCTAGCGGGAAGACAAATATAAACCAAAGTCTTTTAACTTTCTTATGCAGTTTTTAATGGAACACCAAGTGCCAAATTACCTGTATCGATATCGGTCGAAATTCCAATATAATTAAAATGAAGAGTTCGATCGATGGTGAATGCCGTAATTTGCCCGCAGATATGAATAACATATTTCTAAAAGCCGTTTTTCTTACATCTGAGCGATATATAATAATTTTTATGATTCACTCTTTGAAATGAGCGAATGTGGGCATTTCGTATACTTTGCTTTGGTGTAACTTTTAGTGTGTCTTATTGAACATTGAAAAAAACCTTCATAGGATTTTAAACCAAGTTTTTAAGTTCCAAAATCTTTTTGCTCATTTACGCATATATATGACGCTCTTTTAACTTTGGAAGGGCTGGACCGAACCGAACCAAACTCATGACTTACTACAGAGCTCTACTGAGCTTTGAATTGGTACCGATTCGAACTAGTAGATATCAAAAAACACCTCCTAAGGTTTTTTTAAATAAATTTTGAACAGCCTTACCTATCGATTCCAAAAACTAAACAGCTCTCAAGATCAAAAAGCTGTTCATTAGCTGACCTCTTCAGTTTTACGATCGTTTTCGATTTATTTGTGTCGCTTATACCATCAATACTGGCAACACTGCTATTCACCTAATATGTACATCCATTCAATGAATATATATGAACGTATATGCATGTGTATGTATTTCCATTTTATAGTTGGTATGTGCCCATACATTCATTCCTATCTGATATTATACACAAGCACGTCATACAGCAGCAACAGCAAAAAGAAACCCATTTATTTCATTACAGATATTTTCTGTTTTTTGCTATGAAAAACTCACCAACAACAACAAAAATAAAAAGAATAGCAATCAATTTCAATTTTAAGCACGAATCTGGTAGACTTTTAAAAATTCTAAAAGACCAGAAAACAGGATGCAATTGTATAGATTTGACCAGTCTAAACTTGGTATGCCAATATGTTCGTTCGTTCAGTTGTACGACCCACATACATCCATACAAAGTGTGCATGTATGCACACGCCCTGTGCGAAACTCAGCTAATTTAAAACTAACTGCTTCACAACCAGTGCAGACTGCAACTTGGATTAATTTTCAATGGAAGCAGCATATCATTGTACCATTGTGATGTCCCAGGAGTTATGCTATGGTCCGACTATGTATTCCCTCGCAATAACCTAAAATTAACGTTGGCTTTCAGTTAACATTTTGTAGTTAAATGTAGGCTAACTGCCTTTTCGTTCGCTATAAGGATGTTTTATTTCTAATTAACGGCAAGTAAATTTGATTTAGGTCAAGTGAGGGCCACTGCTACATCTTCCTTTTACTCAAAAATACGATTTTATTAGTGCTTCTCTGTCAAAACCGTAGGATAAGTTAAAGGCAGAAAAATCTTACTGGTAATGTTGATACGAGAATTACCATATGATTGAACTTTCTTCCGTGCTAAATTTTATCTCAGTTGTCTACGCGGTTCACTGAACAAGTCTTCATTGGAACCGCTTTAATACTAATCAGCTTTGATTTCTTTTTAAAGATATATATGAAACAAAATAGGAAAAACAAAACATCGTCAACAAGCTAAAAAAATTACGAATATATATTTTTCTAAGCAAATTTCGCATTGTGTAGTAGATAACTTGAAAGCAGTCCACACAACTTTGATTAATATTAACTATATCTTTAGTTAGCTGTTCATTTTCCAACAGGGTTTTCATGGTTATGTCCATGCATCAATTGTATGAATGTAAATATTTGTAGATGTTAGGGCGAACACTTCAATTACGTGATTAATAGTAAAATCGAGGCCCAAACAATATTCTATTAATTAAAATCGTTTAATATCGACTAAACTTAAATCACTGACGATAATAACAGATTTTTTAGCAACTTTATTTTGGCATCTGATATGTTTTCGTGTAACATGTTCAGTTTGGTCTATAATATAACCATGAATTGACTTAAAACGCTTACAGATTATTGAATGTTGTCACCAAAATTCTCGGCTAAGAAACTGCATCGTACATTTCGAAATTGCCGTATGTGGTGTGAAGAGCAGTCAGAAGCAGTTCAAGAATTGTGAATGCAACCCGAAAAAAGCACGACGGAGAGAGGATGATAAGAAATTTGTCTCTACTGTCTAAAATGAAAGAGCTGGCCTTATCTGACCTATGATATCAACAAGACGCACAGTAAGCTGTCTAGTGGAAAAAAATTATAAAAAACACTTTCGAATTTATCAGTAAAATACTATATGAAAACTGACTGATAATGTATGATGCTTTAAACCAAAAAATACCAAGTAAGATGACTCTAACACATATAAAACCTTATTCTCACATATTTGGGCACCATGTGAAACTAACTGTCTAAAATACAAATACGTACTTGAGCGAAAACCGTCAAAAAGTCGGGGTCGAAGTGCTTTATATGACAAGCTAAACCTAGAGGTATGAACAAACTTACTTATTCTCCCAACGAAAACCATTATAGATATGGAATTTCACCGTTACATTGTTTGCTAAGATGCTTTGAAAGCATGTTACACATGCGTATCGATCCTCTTTTAAGACTTGGCAAGTTAGGAATGATAAGAAAACACTGTCAATGAAAGAAGAAAAAACAAATTCATGATAAATTTCGATGTGAGATAGGATTTACAGTTGATAAAGTGAAGTCTAATTTTGACACCAGTAATGATAGCAATACAGCTCGAAAAGTTTTTAACGAATTCAAAAAATCGTCCGAAATTACAGGAATTAATGAAAAATTTATGTATAATTTGAATTTAATCTTAAAAACAGTATCCTCTGGAAAACCTATAAGTATATCGAACTTTAAGCAGCTAACAATAGAAACTCGATATATATATATATATATATATATATATATATATATATATAAATAACTATGATTGGTATTATATGCCACCAACGTTCCATAAACTTCTCATTCATAGTTGTAGAACTATGAAATATTTTGATTTACCTATTGGTAATATTTATATACCTGTATGAAATAAACGTTTTGTTTCAAATATTTTATTGGTTTATCTTAGAAATGCTTTCTGAAGATGCTTTAGAATGTCTACACAAAACTTATTGAATAAACTCCTAATATCTTCTGATACATTATTATTGTTATTTCATCTATTAATTATCTCAAATAATTAATTCCAAATAATTAGTGTTGTCAATTTGGGAACCGTATTCATATAATCTTATTTGAATACCCATGATTATTTTCAAAACTGTAAACAAAAAAATAATACTAAAAGGTTTCATATTAAAAAAAGGTATACGGAAACCCTAAATATTTAGTGATTGATTATATTTCATAAAAAAACTATCACGCTTTATCATTTTGTATGTAAAATGATGGATTAAAATTCAAAAAAATAACCATGACTGAAATGGGGCTGTTCTTGGTACTTAATTCTCCCCGCACCGGACAAAGAAAAGGATTTCTAAAAATTCAATTCATATTCGAAAATAGTAGGCCAAGAAAGATATGTGCCAAAAATTTCATTAAGCTACCAAACTCCTTAGATTTTTTTCCACTTTTGCTATGGGGACGGTTCACTGTGAGACTGTGCCATATGCTTGCGCAGCAATCATCACTCAATTTAAAGACGAGTTCGGTAAACAGCTTATTTCATGTTTGGGGCTGATAGACTGTCTGCGGTTTGTGGGAGTCTATAAGAAAATCTCCTCAAAGGTTGACGCACTGGAAGCCAGTATTGAAGATTTTATGTGTGAGACAACGAGCGATATTTTGGAGACGGTATGCTGAAATGAGAGCCAGCGTACAAACCATTTTGGCCGTAGCCACAGTCATCATTTATGTATATAAAATCATCTTTAAACATTGTTTTTATCACTCAAATGAAGCCATCATAATATTTTCTAAATATTATCCGTTGTATTTTTAAATAAACTTCCAAAGCTCTTAAACAATTACCTTCATGAAATAATTGAAACCGAGCCTGTTAAATAAAAGTAGTTGTGACATAAAGTTTCTTTGTGTGTATATAAAATAAAGTCTTATTTGTTTAATAATTAAACATTGTTAAACATCCTTATTACTCATTAATTAATCAATAATGTATTTATAATAAATATACATATGACAAATGCATAGTATTTATTTTCATTTAAACATTTTGGTTGCCATATCAAACTATGTTGACATTTTTGTTCAATACTGGTTGGCAGGGGATCGTGCATCGTTTAACTCCAGAAGGACTCTTTCGAATTGAGAACATTTACTTCGAACAATATAAATCTGTTCGAGAAACTCACATACACACTCTACATAATCGGAGTAAGACTGTCAACCCGACATGTTTTGCAAAAAACATGTAGTGTCTGACATTTAAAAGTCGAAAACTGGCCCTTTTTCTTTTGTCAGACGTTCTAACATCAGCTGTTTTCATTACGGAAAAATAAAGGATATAATGTTTATTTTTTCTGCTCATAGACAAGAGCATTGTCAAAAGTAGTGTTATAAAATGAAAAGTTGAATTATACAGGTAAGATTATTGTTGTTATAATATATATTCGATAAATATTTTTTAGTTTTAATCTCTTTTGAGTTTATTCGCCATGTAAAAACACGACATGTATGGCGGGTAAGATTGACAGTCGGGCTTGTTTTGGCTGGATTATGAAGCTTTTTGAGTACCTGTCCAGTTTCAAGCTAAAATTAAATTTGTCCAGCTATAACAATTTTCCACAAAATGGTCTTAAAAATTATTGCCTTAAATAAAATTTTTTACACTCATGTGCAGACAAATGAAATCGTATTATTTTTGTATGATTTTGTTCTGTCGTTATATGTATATATGTATATATATATATATATATATATATATATATATATATAATTTAACATTAGATGCTGCTATTATTTTGATCGTAGCTGCATATATGTATATCGATATGGATAAATGAACTGAAAAAATTTAAGTTTAGTTATATTTTGTTATGTAAGTAGTATATAACGTTGATTTCTTTTCTAGAAAAAATTTAAAAATGTTGAAACTTTTTGACTAAAAATGGCCGCATTCTGTCATTTGAAATCAAAAAATTAATTAGAAAGGAATTCTAAATGCCTCACGAAAATAATTCCTGTCTAAATATAAAAAATTTTAAAAACAATGTAAACATATATATTTTAATAATATTGTTTGTATGACAAAAAAGTAACTATATTTTCGTGAAATATTTATATCATAATGTCCAGCTTTTTTTAATAATCCCGCTTTTTTAATTCAAATGACCCGCTTTTTGTTGCTCTCAATCTGGCAAGCCTAATGGCAGGCCTTAGAAATGTGCTCCATCGGAACTGCACTCATTTATGTATATGTTTGTTATTTTAAAATATTGTTTAAGCTGGACCCATTATTGGAAAAGTAGAAATAAGATAAAAAGAAAAATATTTATTATAGTGATTTTGTTTATGAAAAAACATGTATTTTTGCTGTCATCGTCTGTTTTCTTTACGATACTTGAATAATTGAACTGTTCCAATAAAATGGTAAACTTTTCAATATAAAAAACAAATTTTGCTTGCAAGCAAAGTAGCTGTTAGTAAAAAACAAAAGCTGTAAAAAATATAAATGAGCGATATATGTATGTCTACTTGTGCTTTAATCACTGTTACTGTTTGTTAGGTAACAGCGCTTTTTTTTGTATGCAGTAACCAATATTCAGCCTGATTACAGTTGGCGTTTTTCTCCAACAAATTCTACAGATTGTTATAGATTAAGGACAAAATTGTTGTATTTGAAGGTGAAAAATGCCAGCCGTAATCAGGTTGAATGTTGGTATTTCTCTTGTCCTCTCATCTTCATTATTTGTATTTCTTTTTAATATGCAAAGTTTCTTTTTTATGTTATTTTCTTGCAAAACAAATAAAATGTAATAATTCTCTCCTTCGCAAAGTTCGTCTCCGAATTCGACAATTTTTAATAGATTAAAGGCATAAAGCTGGATTATTCTTTGATCTATTACAAATTATCGAACTTGAAGGCGAAAAACGCTAACCGTAATCGAGCTAAATATGTTTATGTGTTATTGAGAGTACGAAAACCACAAGGTTTTTCTTGAGTTCAAATAAAAATATCGGAAAACTGCATTCAAGCACATATTTGGGGAAGAGTGATTTTTATATCACATTCACGAAACACTATGTTGCTTAACCCTGTGTGGTTACTGTTCGTTGAATCGACTAAGCTCATTTACTCCTTATCATATAACTATTTTATTTGCTCACATTCGTATCGAATTTTAAGAGACATAAAACGTTTTTATCTTATATTTTCTTTGCTTTTTATTATAATTTTTTTAATAAAATACTTAACTAACAATATGTATGTGTATTTTTAAAAAATTATTTTTAATATATAATGAATTTCCTATAAGTAACATTGGCAACCGCATTTATAGTTAACCTGCAAACAGGAAACTGTTTCTTGTCTATACGAGTATGAAAAATTATAACAGAAAACATAATCATACACGGAAGGGTAAATAATAATGGCATCTGCGAAATTTGTAAATTAAGACAAAAAGTACTACCTGTCTAAGAAACATTGGAACAAATTTGCTTCATGATCGATAATTGACACAACCGCGCACTAGCGCAGGTCAGAATGACTTAATGGCGAGTCAGCTAACAGCTCCTTTCTGTGAGCATGTCGAGTCAACATCTATTTTCTATTTTCCTGCTTTTAATGATGTCATCCACTATCCATTCCACGCTTTTGAGCAGTAACGCTTTAGTGATCTTTAAACTGTAAAACTCGCATAACTGGCCTTGCCAGGTTTTCGAAATTCAGCCAGGCACTAATAATCCTAACCGGATGATGTAACTGTAACTGTATCCACCTCTTTTATTTGTCAGTGTAACCTTTTTGTTTTGTATGAAAAATTTTCATAATTGTTACGGTGTAAAAAGTTAAGGCTACAGATCTGCATCTCCTCAGCGATTAAAGATTTCCAGTATTCCCAGTATATGCGACATGAAGCATTTCTTTATCTTATGAAAAGTCATTTCCCTAATGTACATCCACATGTCCAGCACACGTTCATTAAGCATTTCGTTTGTTATCTCTTATTGTTGAAATACTTTCATAGTATACATTTTTATGATGGCATGTATGTGCATATTTTTCCAGAATGACCGACTCATGATTGGACAATACGTAACAATGTTCGGTGACGTCATTAGTCATGTAAATATATCAGCAGTCAAGTCAGAAGATGGTGGCGATTACGAATGTAAAGCAATTTCTCGGGCTGGTGAAGCATCACATACTGCTCGACTGAATATTTATGGTGAGTTTGATTAAATTGATTGCAACAAATGAAAAAAAAGGACATGCCGTTATACAAATACTTATATAAAATAAAAACTGAATTTATGTTTGAGTGTGTGTTACTTTTTCTCATTCTCTTTTGTGTTTTCCTTTGTAAATGCGTCTGTTTAGGCATGCCATACGTTCGTCCGATGCCAAAGTTGTCTGCTGTAGCTGGAAAAACATTTTTTCTCAAATGTCCTGTGGCAGGATATCCAATTGATAGTATAATCATAGAAAAAGGTAATGTAAAGCGTATGATAAATTTATTCAAATCCGTACTACAATATTATTAGCATGTCATGCGTTCCGATCACAATTGGTTTTCTAAAACGCAACGCTGAACGCTAGCAAATTTTGAATACGTTTTAGGATATTGATTTTGCCCATGCAAATATTATTGACGTTAAGCATTCATTGTCTTAAAAGAAGGTCACATTATGTTTTTAAATACCAAATGTGTGAAGTTTGCTGTTCCTACTTGGCAAGTTACACTTAAAGTGATTTATACTTACGTTTAAAGTGATTTATAGAATTTCTAATACTTCCATAGTTATCGATTAAATACGATTTTGTAAAAAAAAGAAAAGGAGCGAACCAAGAGTTCTTAGTTGAACTAGGTTTAGTTCATCGGAAAACAAGTTACTGCCGCCATTGCCTAGTTTGAATACAACAACTTTTGAAATATGTCACATTTCGACAGAAAAGCCAGAGTTAAACTTAATCCACATCTCAAAAACCTTAGTAATCAAGTCGGTACATACGATCTAATATTGGTTTAGTTTAATCAGATTTCTAAAATGAAATGTTTGCATATAAAAACGGTGGCGTATGTCCACTGATATATTGTAGCCATTAGGGCATATATTTAATCACTTTTAAACGTGATATAAAATGAAATAAAATAATAGAGTTGCAAACAAGGTATTAAATTGAATTGGTTCCAAAGTTTAAAAACTTTAACTAAACTAATTCGTATGTTTGACAGGTCGTAATTTATTATTCTTGTGATTTGTTTTAAATGATTTATATGTCATTTTTGAAGCCTTGTTTGGTCTATATGTAAAACAGTTAAAGATTTTTTAATCAGGAAAAAGGCTACCAAGTTAAAATTGATTTCTAAAAAAGACAAAGAAGATCTGATTTTATGATTAAATTTTGTAATCGTAATTATAATAATAATAAGATGATCTACAAAAGTCGCTATACGAATCAAATTAAGTCATTTCGAAAGTGTTTTTTGATTGTCGCACAGTGTTATTAGTGGATAATTTTAAAGAAAGTGTTCTCTTATTATTGGACACCAACTTATATTATTAACACAAATTGCGATTGGAAGAGGACACTATTACATGACCAATAGATACAATATTCGTAATACATAATGAAATTTGTATAACTCTTAAAAAACACAATAAACCATTTCTTCATAATTTGGAATCTCTACCAATAGATGGTGTAAAGCTTCCTACAAACATGTGACAGCGTGTTCAAAATGGTACGTTACTCATTGAGAACGTTCAGCGTACCGCTGATCAAGGCACATACACTTGCACCGCACGCAATAAACACAATTATACATCACAACGTTCCGTTGAAGTTAAAGTACTTGGTAAGTATACCTTCATTATTTTCATTCCCCTGATATGGTTTTTTATTATATAAAATTTTGTGTTGATGTTAAATTTGAATAAATTTATTTCATCGCGTGCGCATAATTGTACAAATATTGCAAAATTTATGACACAATAATTTAATAACAACTTTTATTTTATTTTTATATATCAGATGCAATAAAAATATTAAAATGGTGATTAATACTTTACAAAACTTTTTTCAAGTTTATTCTTTATATATGTTGATATATGAGGAGTTTTTTTTAGAGAAATGTTAAATTAAAACGATAATACAAGACAAAAGTATTGTTGGAATCAAATTTTTCATTATAATCTGATCGATATTATCATGACATTTACTTTTAAATATGACTTCCGGCATATGTAGCCCTCTATGCTGGCTTCAGTATTCACTGCCAATGACTTTGTCGCCATAAACCAATGAAAACATATGTACGTCTATAAGGAGTATTCGACGGGCTTTAAAATGCACGGGCGAAGGGGACAAGTAGACAGGACTATATCTGCAAATAATATTGTCACTAAATTTATTTTGCAATAAATCGATTGTTAATCGCGTTGTATGGAAAGATGTTTAGCTGATAGCGCTCGTTATTCATCGTAACGGCAGCTTCATGCTCATTTCGATAGAAATACTCACCAATGATGCCAAGAGCGTGTCAATTTTAAAGATAATTTGTTAAAGGTTCAAATACGATAATTTGGAATTTCTATGCAGCGATTTGATTATAATTTAGCCGAGTGCTCAATGAGCTTTGCATTTTGATTAATATTTTTTCAAGTGAATGTGGCAACACAGCTGCCAAAGTACAGTAATTGTTCTCATGCAGCTAAAAATAACACCCGATATATGCCTACAGTAATAAATGTGGCGGCTCATCAGCAGGCCTTCTAAATAACTTGTTCGTTGTGCATTTTATTTAAGTTTTTGATTCGCAGTATGTACAAAAGTTCTCCTTTGTTTTCGAGAGTTTTATATACATGTATATGTATATGTATATGAGTATACAACTTTTTTAACTCTACAAATATAGCGTTAAACACAATAACGACAGCAGGCTACACGTACACCGACTACAAAAGCTGTTGGCTACAATCGTTGCCTCGTAGTCAGCTATGTACTTAATTATTTTTAAAGCGACACCACCAAATCAATAACCATGAGTTGTTGTTTGTAGTAGAATTCTCTTCATACGCCAGTGTTGCCGCTTTCATATATGTTATATTCTTAAATAGTATTATTGCAATAATATATATTTAAAGTCAACAATATATGACAAGAATTCATTTCATTAGCTTGGAAATAAAATTTGTTGTTTCTTTTTGTGAAATAAAACAATATATTTTTAAGTTTACAATAAATGAGTTTATTTATATTATACTGGCAACATTGCAACTACTCATTGTCGCTCACCAAGATAGAAATTAGATTAATTTTGGCTACAGCTACGACGGTGGTCGGTAGTCGTGTGGCTGTGTCGTCGCTAAAATAGTCATGCCCATTTCAATGCTTGTATTGTAATATTGACAGGTTGTAGCTTGTAGCCTGCTGTCGTTATTGTGTATAATGCATATATGATTGAGAGTAAAGGGATGAGCTGAAGTGATTGTGGATTGCAAATGCTCTCATATATACTTGTTTGCTGTTGAATATATGTACATATGTAAAACTACAATTATTTAAACTTAAACAATCCGTTTTTCAGGCAGTTTTATGAACTAGCCTCCTAGACGCCTTCTTCTATACGAGTATTATTAACTGTAAATTATTGCTGTAAACGCAAACTAAAAGATGTTTACCGCTGTCCAATAATAAAATGGTTTCAAGGGGCACTAAAACTAAATAAATATGCCACATATGCCATCTTTAAGTATGTTGTATTCCTTCTGAAATCGCTATGCTATAAATTTTGGATTTAGTGGGGGAAAAAAGTTCATCGTATTTCCTGAACTCCGGCGATTTCTGATCTTCAGGAATTTTTATATTTTGCTATAAAAGTTTCTTTTTTCAATCGAAAAATTTCATTTTTATTACAATTCTAAAAGCAATGTGAAATTAAAAAAAATTATCGAAAAAAGAATACGCAAAGTTAACGAAATGTTAAAACACTACATATTCAACAGAAAGATCTTAAGCTTAAAAGACTAGTTTTACTATATAAATAAGAGGTCAAAATATTACCAGAAAAGAAAAATGTATTACGAAATGTAGGCTATTTGCAGAGTTGTCAACTTTTAAATTTCAAAGGGCACTAAAACTAAATAAATAGCCAACATATTTTTTAAGCACTGGCTTTAAGATATCATTCGATATCGTTCTCTCGACATGTCGACAAAACAATATCGAGTAACATCGTTCATTTCATTTAAGAAATTATTATAAATACGACTAAAATATGCATTAATAAAGAAAAATGTAGAAGATTTTAATAACAGAGTAATTGGAAATGTGAAAAAAACTACCAAAAAATATATTGTGAAAATATATTTCACTTTTAAATTCCAAGCGATTATCAGGCTAAGGTTTGTAACGAAATATTCCGAAATAATTAATTAAAAAGGATCGTTAGATCGTTAAAACAATTCTCGAAGATACGCAGTTAAAGAAAGATATACAGTTAAAGAAACAACAAAGTTACCGGATGTCACAATGACCCCATCATCAGCGTACCTACTTTCACACAGGTAAACTTGATCGCATAATTGTACTTGACCGCCTTATTAATTATGAATTAAAAGAAATTTTACAAGAAAATCCAAACGAATATGTCAAAGTAACCTGTTCTTTTACAAACGATATCTTACGTGGCTTGGTTCTACGTGTATAGAAATAAATTTTTACTTTTATTTTGAATTTTGGTTTTAGTACCACCGTCTGGCCAAAGAGGCACCAAAATTAATTTTGTAACGCAGCGAGTACCAAATTCAAAATTTTTCGCGTCGATGAACGGACCGAGTTGACAACGCTGCCTACTTGTATCTAAACCATCTGCATACGTCAGAAGGGCTCCTATAACTTGAACAAATTTTATGTTACATGCATTTTTATGTACACATGTCCATAGCTATTTCTGAACATAGATATGGACTTAAGTGTATATAAGTATATAGATTTATGTGTTAATTTAAATTTTTGGATATGTAAACAAGTACCAAATTTTGCAATCTTTGTACATTTTTGTGATAAACCACCACACATACATAAAAACACAGTATCCCATTTATGTATGTATGTATGTACTCACAGCAATGGTTTATGCATAAGTATATAAATACATACATCAATACATACAAAACTTGATTAAAAATAAACATTTTAAATTGTACCTATTGACAAAATTCTTTCCTAAAACAACATCAAAATAGCACAACAAACATTAAAAATACAAATGATATAAAAAATAAATTGTATGAAACCAAATTAAAAGGAATGAACTAAAATAACACAATATATGATAGAAATGAGTCGTGTTAAACGATGACACATCACACAAAATGAAATAACAATATATTTACATTTTTTTTATTATTTCTATTTTTTATCCTGTTATATATGTACAAACATACTATGGATGTATGTATGTACATATGTGTTTGTGTGTCTTATTTAAGTTTTATTTGCAAGCGAACACAGTTTATACCAACTGCTTAAAAAACATAAAGGAACAGCAATATAAAACATCACGTTTTCCTAAAAAAGTCATCAACCAGAACAGCAGAAAACTAAATTAAATTGAAATTTTTTTGTAAACATTAATTTTATTCAAGAGAAGTACACGTACATAAATATCAGAAGAGCTAAACACAACAAAAATGTTCTGCTAGCTAATAGTATATTTTAACATACACAAAAAGAAACCGTCTTTTTTTATTCTTCAGAAGTCTGCACGAAGTAGATTTCGAAAAACTGTCCGATATGGCGACAGCAAATTCCTTTCGAACTCTGAGGAAATTCTAACTATGCAAACCGAGATTCGGGAAGAATTTCCAACAGTTGTGACGTTGCCTTTCTCCTGTGTTTTGAAATAATTATCATGTCCTTCAGAATTAAAAATACTTTTTGAACAATTAGCCAACAAAAATTATATACATACGTGAACCGCACAACTAAGGACACACTAGCTTTTTTCTTAAGTTTTACTAATTTGTAGATGTTTATATCAATAATATTATGACATTACTATTGTTAATTATTGTTCTAAATATCATTGTCAACTCCTACTTAAAAATACAGTGATATTTTAAACAAATTCCTAAAAAATCAAGCTTTATTCAGAGTAGCTCAAAATATGGCAACTAAAAAGTACGGGCACACTTGTTATTTGCCTGGAATAACGGTACAACGCTTACTCAAAACAAACAGAAGTTATTTGAATTGTATCAAAAGCATCGCAAAGAACGCGTGAAGCATTAATTTGATAGATGAATTCAGTTATAACTTAAATTTTTGGTGAAAACAATTTAATTATGTCGCGCAAGCAGCTCACTCTTGAGGAGAGACAAATTATAATAAATGTGTACATAAATGAAAATAAATCCTACGGCGAAATAGGAAAAATAGTGTCTCGTAGTCGTTTTACGGTAAGAAAAGTCATTCAAAGAAAATTAAAGGAGAATAGAATCGAAAATAAACCTGTAAGTGGCCTGCCACCCAAGCTGACAGAGAAAGATAAGCGTCATATAAAGCGCACAATTGAGAAAAATCCGTTCACTAGCGCCAGAAAAATAGCAGCGGAGCTCGAAAAATACCAAAACAAAAAAGTTTCGGCTGATACAATTCGAAGATGCTTAGCTGAAGAGAGGTTTAAGTCATGCGTCCCGAGAAAAAAACCACTTGTAAACAAGGTTAACCGAGCCAAACGCATAGATTTTGCAAAAACCTATTTAGATAAACCCCAAGAGTTCTGGAACAAGGTAATATTTACTGACGAATCCAAATATAACATATTTGGTTCTGACGGGCGACAAAAAGTTTGGCGCAGAGAAGGAGAAGCTTTAAATCCAAAAAATACGGTAAAGACAGTAAAACATGGAGGAGGGAGTGTCATGGTATGGGGCTGCATGTCATCTTCTGGGGTTGGTAATCTAGTATTTATTGAAAATACAATGAACCAGTACGTCTATTTGGATATATTACAAAATAATCTAGAGGAAAGGGCTTCAAAATTGGGTTTGGCTGACGACTACTACTTCCAACAAGACAACGACCCGAAGCACACATCCCACAACGTGAAAATGTGGCTTCTTTTAACACCCCACATACCCTGAAAACCCCTCCGCAAAGTCCAGACCTCAATCCTATAGAGCAGTTATGGGAGATTTTGGAGAGAAATGTGCGAAAACACGAAATTCAGAGCAGGTTACAACTAAAACAGGTTCTTCTGGAGGAGTGGTACAATATAAGTGTCGAAACCACAAAAATGTTAGTGAACTCCATGAGTAATCGGCTGAAAGCTGTCTTAAATAATAAAGGGTATCCCACTAAGTATTAAGGTCGTGCAAATTATTTTATATTTACAAGTTTTTGGAATCAATTATTATTATCTTTATAGGTGTGTCCTTACTTTTGCGATGTAAATATATGAGGTTTCATTAATATTTTATGTATATTTTCTCAATAACGAAATGAAGTTCCTTATTTTTTGTTTAGATTGAATAACCACATTTGTTTTTTGCTACCTGGAATGTTATATTTAGTTTTCTATTATGTAAATGAACTTTTTCCAAAAAAAAACTATGAAATATATGTATATATTTTATATTTAATATATAAAATATAAAACGAATTTAAATTATCATATAACAAATTTGAAAACATATGTAAATACATATTTGAGTTCTATTTATAAATAAAGCAACAAATTTTCGATCCTCTATTTTCTAACATATTTCAGTCAAAAGCAACCTTTTTTTAAAAACTAGGCAAAAGTCTCACTTTTGTTATTAAATCAAATAAAATCGACATTTTCTTGATATATTCAATTAAAGGGTTACATTAAAATAGAGTTTGAATTCTCGAAAAATATAAAAGTTTCGTGGTTTCTTCAAACCCCTTTTGAAAAATGTTCAGGTGTACAACTTTCACCCATTTAGAACGAACGCTTTTTTCCATTTGAGTAGTTTTTCTCATTTATTTTAATTTCTACATCAGACTCTTCAGAAAATTCCGTTGCACGAAAATGATTTCTAGAGGAACTTCCATCAACTTCATTAACGCCAATTGGTAGCTCCAAATCTGCGTCATGATCACTGCTACGAACAGCATTGCGTTGAAATCATCAGCGTTTTCATTATTTACCCTCTTGTATGTAATTTCAAAATTACTTGTTAGCAAAAGTCAACGGACTACATATTATTCATCTTTAAAATAAATTAAAAAAAAAAATTAATTTCGTTGATGTTAGTCTAGGGGACCACACTTCAAAGCTAGGAAAAGTTTTGCTAATTTGTTAAAAAAAACCTCAACAGTTTTCATCAGAAAATTAAATAACACCGAATAACTTAAAGCTACCGAGAGGATCAGAGGGTTTGATGAGATAGCGAAAGATATACATCCGCTTAAATTTAAAAGGTGGTCCAATAGACAGATGGCCATACTTAAAAGTTAAACTTTTATCTAATTACTCACAAAGTTTACTTTGACATATTCTTTTAAAACAACAACATTATACAAATATGTTTAAATGACGAAGGAAGTAGAAAGCACTTTTGCAGGAACATCAAAATATGTTCTCACTCCCATGCTTTTCCTTCTCTCCTTCAACTCAAGACTGCAAAGTAAGCTTTGTCAATGCGAAAGTGGTCTACATGTGTGCGAAGTGGTTTACATAATTTTCATAATACAATCTTACGTCTGCAAGTAGTGAGCTCACTTGCAAGTGAATAATATAACTATTATTGTTTTTCTTATGTTTATTCAAATGGAATTCTGTTGCAACAAAGCCTCTTTCTTTCCAAATTTTTAAAAAATTTTGTTCGCAGCAAAGCACACAATGAAAAGAACTGTCAATAACTACGAATGAATAACACAACGATTTTATTCCAAATACTCCACGGTCTCACGAGGAAGTTTTTGCTACTAATATCTTGTTCCTGATAGAGAGGGGAGAGGAGAGCAACATTTGGTACGGAGCTGCTTTCACAGAGTTTGTTTTGATGTGTCAGTTATTGTTATTTGTCATTTCTTTTCAATCTCTGCTTCGATGGAAAGAAGTTTTTTAAAAATAAAAATAACAGATTTTGTTGTAACATAATTCGTGTTAAATGAGCATATTTAATGAATCAAACAACATATTTTTCACTTTAAACCAGTAACAAAATAACTAAAGTAAACTGTGATATATGAAATAATTAGAAAGTAATAGAAAACTAAAATTTGTTGAAGCAGATACATTAGTGAACACTCATGCTGCTTCAAAAGGGAATTGAAAAGAATTTGAGAAGTAACTATCTCCTCGTGCAAACCTTGACTATGCATTGTTTTATTTTCAATGACGACAATCCCGCGCACGTATAATACGCCAACTTAGGTCTCTAAACGGTAATCATATAATTTGTATGGTGATTTTGGAAATCTTTAATTTCTAATTGTACACAACAGAAGTTTTGATACCTTCGTGCCTCCTTTAGTGTGCTTATTTTTCGATTCTCTTTTGTATAAATTTTTATTATTTTGCGCCCCTTTTTTAGAGTGTTGTACATGTTATTTGTTACTTTTGATTCAATATGTATGTACTTAAAAAACCAACTTTTGCATATGTTGCAAGTGTTTTATTGATAGCTAGCAGCTAAACCTTAAAAAAGAACACGTTATGCACACAAACATTTAAGTATTAATTATTTAGATATGTCGAGCTCGAAATCTGTACTGAACAGACAGAAAATATTACTCTTTTAGCAAAAGCTGTGTACTGAAATTTTATCAATAATTAATTTACAACACAAAAGACTAAATAACTACTTTAATCAATTTTTCGAATATTTTGGTTTACAATATATCATGAACGGAATAACAGGTTTTGACCCGATTTACTGTGATCGAAGTGGTTTTTAAAAAGTATGAGCTGGAGTATTAGTTTGTGAAATCGATCAGTGTAGGAACCAGATTGTCAAGTTCAATAATGCTACCAGTTTCGTTTGATTCTGATCATCCGTTCGGAAGCTATAAGCGCGTGACACATTTACACACACCTTTATATGCTTATATACGTCCAGAGAAGTTTCCTAGGCCCTCAAAACTCTGAAATCTGATGAGAACTCAATTTTTTAAAAACGGGGTAAAACTAATAACTTCTAGTTTTTGAAAATTTCTTAATAATCTTAGCGGGAAGTTAAAACAACGCCATTATCTAACAAACAGTGAAATATCATAACTCTGTGTATACATATATACAACAAACAAAACGCTTTTAAGTTTCTTGTGAATTTTCGAAATCTCTTCTAAATTTCTTAGCGGGAACTCTAGTTGGAAGAGTGAATTTAAGTTGTATCGTTTAATATTGTACATATTTAAGAAGACAATTTAAAAACCTCTCTCCTAATAAATTATCTCTGTTTTCGACATATGATACTTATTGACTAGACAATATATACCAAATATAATATGCGCTACAGATATTTTACCATAAAAATCAGTATATATTTTTTAAAAGTTTTGTGTAGGATATAATCTGCTTCTAAGCATGTGTTAAATTTTTACATGCACAAAAACGGAGATGGTTTTCCCGAATTTAACTTCAAATTTTCTTGATGACAACATTGGAAAATTTTTCGAGAATTTAAGAAAAACAAATACATATAATAAATTTTTTTGGTTCATGGCTAAACATTTTATTTGTTTTTTTGTAGTTAAAATAATATAAACAATACCAAAACGTAATTTCAGTGCTCAATTAGGGTGTTCAGTAGATCGATAGGAAGGTTGCTGATTCGGTACTTATATAGCAAGGAATAAAATATGCATATATATATATATATATATATATATATATATATACATATATATATATATATATATATATATATATATATATATATGCCAAAATTTATACAAAGGCATGAAAATGGTAATGTACACAATAAATGAGATGAATATGTTTCAAGGACACTCACACATATTGTGTTGTGTTCAACAACAAAACAATTCCGAAAAAATTATTATATACCTTTGAGAACAAAGTTATTCTGACGATTAAGGAGTCATTACGGCTATCACAGACTAGCGTCATGTGTTTTTAATAGGAGAACGCTAGAATGACTTATTACTTTTCTCAATTCGCAACTGTATCCGAATATCCACCAACTTCAGAAGCCATCGAGGCCCACATATAGTAAAATTAAGGGAATTCAGACAGATTAATAAGCCACAGTCAAGGCAAATTAGGTATTTATTATGGTGCTACTAAAGAAAGTCGCAGTAGACTTCAGCACAATTTATATTTCATTAATACCAAAATTAAAGGAACGAAAACCTTCGACACTTGTTTAATTTAAAATTAAGGCTTGTATGCTCCTCATGAAGCAGACTTAATAACTTATATTTTTTTAAAATTTACGAAATTCCCTGCTTTCAATTCCTGAAGATGTTAACAAACTGTTAACGCAATATTAAATTAAAATTAGACGAAATCGTATATTAAAAAAACAACCACAAGCTTTATTAATATAACAATAAACTGATAAGACCAATAAAAATAAATCAACAAATAAATTGTAGGTTTTTATTTTTTCGGGGATATTAGAAATTGTTGGCCAAGAAATGAAGGCATCTGATTACCAAAACTTCTGAAGTATTATTCTTCATTCGAATTATGTTTTTTTAACAAAAATAAAAATTTTTAAGTCGCCTCAGTTTTATTTTTAAATTAAGCTTAATTATTTATCAATAAATACCTTTTACGTTCGACTTAGCGCTTTCATAGTCTGTCACATTTTGGTCAGATTCAATAATACGCACCTGACTTATTTAAAGAAAGGTGTCTGCCCATTTGAGCTATGAAATTCGTATGTATGTAAGTAGTGGTTTCAAACTAATCATACGTTATTTAATTAATTGATTAGTTAAAAAAGCAAAAAGTTCAGATGATTTAATATATGATTAACTTCTATACGAAATCGACGAAGCGATTTAACTATTTGAAGTTATTTGTTCATTGGAATTTCAATAAAGCAATCAATTAACAGAAAGTGACACTATCACCCCACTAGCAGGTCGTTACTTTGCAACAATATATATAAATTTTATTTCATAGGCTAATTGTGCGAAAAGCATTCTAAATTCAGATAGACATGATAAACATTCCAAACTACAAGGGAAAGTTGACATCAGTTCTTCCATACTCAACTTGCATAGTAGACCAGAGAGCAGTTTTCAAAAGCCGCCACGTTTTTAGCATCAGCACTCATGTATATTTAAAAACGTGTTTATGGCGTTGTAATAATACTTTTCACAATAAGAAAACAGCAGCATACGAGTTAAAACTTAATTTTGATAACATGTTAATAGTTTAACGTTCAAAACACATGCAAAATATCATGTGGAGAGTTGCATTGAGCTACTGATTCGACCATGTGTTATACTTAAACATTATCCAACTAATCGATGGGATACCCTAACACGCAAGTGTATTGGTTTCAACTTTGTGTTACAATGTTATGTACGTATGTGTAGTATGTACGCTTGGATGTATGCACATTCAACCTACAGTTCATTTCCATAAAAACGTTGAAATTTAAAAAACATTTTTCCTGATTGGATTCTAAATGGAAATCTATGTGTTCAAGCATCTACAGTGTAGATTCTACACACACTTTAATATAGACATAATATGCATACACATACATATGTGTACATATGTATATGGTCATGTATATCGACTAGTTAATATGCAAGCCAGTAAGCACACATACCAATACACATACACAGAATCATAGATAACAGCAATTGCGAAAATGAATTGGATATCGAATTTCGTTGAATTGCTGGGGATAAAAAATATTTGTTTTCATTCATACACATAAAAGTATATGTATGTATGTATATACATCCACACGAGGTCTAAATCCATAGAAAAACAGATGAGCACGTGATATATTTTATAAAAATAATTAATCAAATAGAACAGAACATATAAGACAAAAAAGTAACTTGCAAATTTAGCTTTGATACATTTTTATTGATTTATTTTTAATATTTTAAATGTGTGATTTTCTTTTTGTCCATGCTTTTTCTGTTCGTCTCTCTCAAAGATATAAAAATTTCTTTAACTATTAATAAGAAAAAGCGAAATACATTTTACTTTGTTGCATTGCTATGTATCCTTTTTTGCAACATACTTTTGTATACATGCATCTGCAACACCCCAGAACACCCATATACAACGCAAAGTGTTACATATGCATACACTGTATGTATGGATGTGGGCGCATTGTATGAGTATTAGTATTGCACCACTGTACATGTGGCATTTTCTTTTTGAACGTTTCCTGTTTTGTGTTTTGTTTAACTCTCTTTTACTTTGACTTGTTAACATTCGTATGAATGATGATCAACCAACTTTTGCACGACATTTGCTGCACCAAAATAATAAATAATATGTAATAATAAAAATATAAAGAACAATAAAACAAAAACATAAAATATCAAAAATATGCAAAATAAATATTGTCTATTTTTTAATATTCTACCACCACCAATATGTTTCATTGTCTCAGCACATGTTTTCTTAATAAAATAAAAATGCACAACTTTTAATTTAGTTTTTATCTTATATTAATAACTAACTGATGGTTTGTTATGGTTTGCCATTTTTTTCAAATAATATCAATTTTAACGACTTCTATTATTTTCTTACTTTTTAATTTTAATAACATTTTTTAATGTGAAATTGCACCCTGCATTTGAACGCGGCGCTAGGTGTGGCGCCCGACACAGTTGTTTGTTTGGTTTTTAATTAATATGAATTTGAATGCGCGTAAATCCTCATTATGGGGCATTGTTGTTTATGTGCCATGCGGTCGCCCACTCCGACGAACATGTACTTTGTGGTTGGCTAAATGCAACAAATCATCTATATGGTCAATTTATATATCCATTCAAATAAGCTCACTCACACAAACACTACGGCACTTTTATCTTTGTACATAAAGTTGTTCATTGTTCATTGTTCATTCACAAATACGTAAGTGTGTGCGTCAAGCATACTAACTTACAAATAATTTTGAAACATGTATTCCGAAAAATTATGGTTCAATACTACGTGATGGCCGAAATTGTGAAATTTATGAATGGCAATATTATAGATAACTTAGGACCACTAAGAATATTTTTTAAATAAAAAGTACGTTCTATATGGCAGTAATATTACCAACTATATACTCGTATGTAATGCAGGGTAAAATCTAACGCACTACGAAAAGTTACAGTAGCCCGCCAAAAAGATTCAATAGCCAACAATAAAAAACTCGTCGGTAGTTAAATTAAATGATCCTTTTTGCGAAAGAAAGTTAGAAAGCTTAATTTATACTTATCGAGCTGTGGAGGCTGCAATATTAAAAAATTACCTCTTGGAATGATCGGGGCATTACAATAACCCTTGGATGCTTAAATTGAGAAAAGGTTAGCCGATTACAATAATAATCAAAGCAATTATAGGCTCCAGAAATATATAAGCAATTTTGCTTCTTCCATTTCCGATAATAAATTGAGATGATTTGCATCGAAGAACAACTACAGAGCCCTCTGAATACACAACAGTGTTTGTATATTTGCGAGCAAACAGAACACTCTGCACAAATACATAAACAACTGATATATTGACAACATTCCTGGGCTTGTGTGTGGGGTACTAAGCAAATTTCGCGTACTACACTGTGCTAAGTTAGTATTGATGGCGACGTCAAAAGCTACAGTACAGATTGCATTTTTAATAACCGATCCCGATTAGTGATTTAAAACCGCCGATCTAGCATGACTATAAGCTGTTAAATACTTTCCATTCAAAATTTCATGTACGTAGCGAATGAATATAGATCGTTGAACAACCGAGAAACACGTAAAACTAATTAAAATTTGTTGTAAATATGGAATCTACTGCTACAACCAATCCGGAGGCATTAACAATGTCTTTAGTAAATATTGGCAAGGTCCAAGCCCGATGAATTAAAATTGTCATCGATAGCACAGCTTTATGTTTATATTATTAAACTTTACCGAAAATTTAATAATCCGTTAACTGTTAAGCAAAAAGCACTGGAAAAACTGTCAACTATCAGCTGCCACCATATTTTCACAATGATATTCAATGAGATACTTTTAAAAAGCTTCAAATTGGACACTTATATGTTTGCAATAAATGGAAGTTAAAAAAACAAGCTTTTAGATCAGAAGAAAATATTCCGTTATCTGAATTAAAACGGCTGATTTATATATAATATATACATGATATTTTCCCTAATGAATTAAATAATACAATTCGCGAATTGAATTATACTAAAGCCAAAATATTTTGACAGTTTCTTTATTAAAAATAAAAAGTTTGCGTTTGTATATGTAAGTTTCACAATTTATAAATTTTGTATATTGTACTCCCTATTTTTGAAGTTGCTTATAAAGTAAATCTCGATTATAACGAACTCCATGGAAAAACCTGTTCGTTGTAAGAAAACTTCCTAATTAGCGTGGTGACATGAACAAGACAAACAAAATGGAAGAGAAAAATAAGAGCTAAACCCTCCATAATTATACTGTTGATTGCCAACGCAATTCTATTGAATTGCAAGCCACAACTCATGACTGTTGAGTAAGTTTTGTAAAACAGCTTTTTTTGATCATTTAGCTAAATCCGTATCTGTTATATTTCACCGGAAGCGAACGCATGTCACATACAATCACTGAAATATTCGACGCTCCTCACCACATTTATAAAGGTGGAAACCGTTTCACATAAACTTAAGATATAAATTTAAATAACTACATGTTTGAGAAAATAAAATGATGTTTTTTGAACGTCGCATTTACATTAACGTATGCAAAACTATGCCAGCATACGTTATATGTTATTTGCATTTCTTTAATAAAAAAAAATTTTATGATGGAATAATCATTTATAATCTCTACATAAACATTTCAGTAATTCTACATTAGAATAGTATAAATTTGCAAAAAGAATATTAAGGAAATTTACACACATCCACACATGTCAATATATAAAATTTTAGTTCCGCCCAAGATTACACCATTTTCATTCGCCCGCGATCTGAATGTCGGCGATCGAACAAGCATACAATGTGTCATTGGCACCGGTGATCTACCGCTCACATTCACCTGGCTCAAGGATGGAAAACCCCTACAGACGGCGGGGATTGCAGCAATGCAGTCAACGCATAGTGCTCGCAACAGCGGCAGTGTTAGCGGTGGGATTAGTGGTACCGGTGACGTTGCTGCATCGGGCTCTCGCCCCCATACGACATCGATCAGCTATGATCATGCCCACGCCCATGGTCCCATGTCCTACACGAATGATGATGGTAGTAGCGGTGGTGAAGGAGGCGGCGGTGTAGTGACAATTCGCCAAAATGATGATTTCACCAGTGCCCTCAGCATAACAAGTGTGACGAGGGCTCAGAGCGGCACCTATACATGTCGCGTCCAAAATGATGCCGCAACCGTATCGCACTCTGCACAGCTAAGAGTTAATGGTATATGATAAATGCATGCCACAAAGCATATCTGTTCTATATTAATCAGTTCAATGTAGTTTGTTGTGTTTTTGCTTAAATGCTTCTCTTTATTTTTTATGCCCGCCCATTACGCCTGCTACATATACATATTTCAATATATATTTTTCAAATCCGATATTCTCATGCATGCTCTTTCTTATCTCAATTCAAGCACAAAACTATATGATGATACTAACATAGAGATGTCTATATTTTTAGTTTAATATTCTTTACTCTATCCCCTGTTGCTCCTTAAAATGAATCAGAGCTGAACTCAATTATGTTATTATTTGAAATCTGTGATTTACTATATGATATGTCTCTCTTAAACTTTCTTTAGTTCCGCCACGTATTTCACCCTTTAGTTTTGAAGACGAAATAACCGAAGGTATGCGAACGCAACTTATGTGCTCGAGCAGTCAAGGTGACCAACCTTTCAATATTACCTGGCTCAAAGACGGTGTTTCCATACAAAGTGGCAGTGTAGTTGGAAACATGGATGGACTAAACAATAATCTACATGATTCAAAAAATGGTGTCGCAAATAGTATTTTTAAAACTCCAGATCCCTCGTTGACAATTAATGAATACGCGCCTTTCTCAAGCATTCTCTCCATACACAATGTCACTTCGCGTCATAACGGCAACTATACATGCCGTGTCACAAATCGTGCTGGAACTGTTGAATATGTGGCTATGCTTTCCGTATCCGGTAAATTGAATCGAAATTATATAACTGAGGCACATGAGTAGCTCTTACGATCACCTCACATTAAGCACAATACATATTAGCAACCAATCACAGCGTTTGTAAACGGAACACGTGGATAGTATTGCATTGTAAAAACGTTAGCCGTGTGCAAAGGAACTGGTTTCTATATGTAGAATCCTTTTAATAACTAAATGAAATATTATAAAATTATTACAATTGAATTAACGCCTCTCCAGCGGTCCTTGACAATGGTGTTCCCATAAGCTGTTTATTACAACCACACACAGCAAATCACGATTATTTTCTATTTTTAAACTAAAAGAAAAAAAAAACTAAAAGTGATGTACCTGCACAAGTCATATATCAAAGTGACCCTTGGATTACCTTTAGATGCATCGTATATTTCAGTTTTATTAAAAACTCGAATTTACCGATCGATCTCTGAGTTTTCTTAATTCATAAGAAAATGAAAGTTATTTGCTGACTTGTATTTTGATTGGGAAATATATGTATATTATTTCTAGACTTTTCTAAAATCAACATTAAGCGATATTGAAACGAGTTAATCGCTGTATTCGAAATCATAAAACACAAAAAATAACTTTTATTTTCTGATCGAAAATTGAAAGGTCAATAAATGAATATTATTTTCCGAAGCATAAATGAAAATGTATTCTGCTCTTTAATACAAAACGGTGATAATCACTATCGGTAATCTTCCGCGACCAGTATTATGCATTCGTCTTTAAGACCAGCCGACAAAAACTAACACAATCCTGCACTAATGCAGATTACAAAAATTCAACACCATATAAACTGGATGTGGGGTCAAACTCAGGATCCAAGGCATCGTATTCTTGTGTTCACTACTTCAGCCAACAGCACCCTCCTCGCAATGCACTCTATATGTCAGGTTTAACCCCTGAGTGCTGGTCATAATAAAAAAAGTGTCTTGACACTTACATATATACATTTCCACTATATACAATATTTAGGTTTATCCTTCCTTAACATATACATTTTATAAAATTGTTGGTAATTTAATCGGAGTCCCTATACGCATCCAAAATAATTATTCCGAAGCCAAGGCTTGCACACACACGTTTCTTAAGCTCTGCCTCATTACTTTACACTGTAAAGTTACAGTGTAGCTGCAGCATGAAATATTGCCTAATGTTTTAATTAACACTTCCCGTAAAACGAAATTAATGCTTCATAGATATAAAATAGCTGAGCTAAAGATGTATGTGTGCTCATCACACCCAGTGGCGAAAATGCCGACTGCGGAATCGTAGATCCGATAAACATAAGTTACACGGTACTGCACAGACAAATTTATAACAAACACTATTTTTTAAAATTATTTCATTTTTTTTTTCATAAAAAGCATAACGATTTTGTTGCTTCTTTTAATAAAGCAATAAGTTAAAGCCTTAAATCTCCAATCACATATATTCAATTGCCGAATGCTTTGAAATACATACATCATGTAATTCACTTTCACCACTCCAAATCAGATCTTTATATTTTCAAGAGCGCGCATTATTCGTTCTAAGAGATTATATTACCAAGTTAAAAATGATTAGTCTGGCTGATTATGTTGAATGAATATGTTAATTTACAAATTCAAAAGCTCTTAAAGAAATCACCCATTATGTACCCATACCCATATTCTCACAACAACCACTAATCCCTTCAGGTATATATTTTCTTTGGATAAATTTTTCTCCAATGTTTTATATTTCCAATGCATTCCATACGTATATCTTGATTGAGTATCTCGTGGGTCGTACATTCTACACACTAATTTGGCTCCAATTCATGGATTTTTTATACTGAATGAATTTAACCAAATTTTACTGATTAGCAGAGCTCTGTTAAATGAATAACAGGTTCGGTACAACTTCGTCTCCGCACACATAATCTTTTTTTATTTCTATTTTATTCCCTTTGGAAAAATAATATGTGATTATAATATGAAATTTATTTTTTAGGTGGTTAAATAATGTCTATATGCATTTCATTGGCGCTTTATACCAAATCATCAGTAGACTTCAACCACAGTTTTGAAAGGTTTCAAACTTCTGAATCTATCAAAAGACTTTTATAAAACATTTGAGAATTTAAATGAAAACTCACAAATGATTTAAGAAGATCACATTATAATAAGTGTAGTAGGGTATGAAACTTATACAAACCAAAACCCAACAAACAATTTTTTTTCGATATGAGGCTATTCTATTTTTTTACACCTTTTTATCATTGCTTAACCACCCAACAAATAAATTTCATATTATAGTAATACAATGACAACAACGTGTCAAATAGTACATATATTTATACGTGATCATGAAATAATAAAAATAATTACGAAATTACATAATTATAACCGCGCATAATAAAATCAAGGAATTGAAAAACATATTGTAACAGCATCAAAAAAAAAAAAAAGCTGACTTAAGAGCTGTTCCAGAATATAACGAAATTGCCAGAAAGTGGTCGAATTTATAAAGAACCAGTTAGATGTAAATTTGTGTGCAGATGTATATAATTTATTTTTCAAATTCCGTGAAAAGTTGTTTGGAAAAGCGCAGACAAGAATTAAATTCTCAGCTGTTATTTCCTTCAATTCGAAAATGACAAATCAACATTTTTGGATAAAGGAAAAAAGTTATTATTTAGAAATTTATTAACAGCTAAAAGGACAGCTAAAAAATTAGAAGTTGTTAATTTATTTGCACATACATAATGCTCCCTTTCTTCAATTAAAAAATGCTTATACTTTCATCAGTTAACTTCATTAAAAACGTTTAGAACTTTTGCGAATGATGCAAAACTTTTGTTTTGTAATATCATGCTTTTTCAGCGTCTAATATCATTGTCTAATTGTGGTCTGCTGCATTTTAGGAATGTTTGACAACCTCGGCGAATTCGGGGAGCCATTTTCTTTTCAATCTCATTAGTGCGGACTGTTGGATTTTCCAACGGGAACACACTTTTTATGTTTGATCTGATTAGTAAATCATTAGAAATTGAAATTTTCCCTAGAAGTTGGAAAACAGTGGTACCAATTGAAACAATTACTAAATCAATGGAGCTCGCTCAATAAATTGTCATAAATTATGTATATTAGTAAATGATTTTTTTTAACATCTTTTATTTATCTGGGTTTTTGATAACAACAAACGAATTATGATGTCATATACTAAACATTGCGTTTAGATGTTTTGAATTTTAGAAGTCAATAGAACCGACTTGCAAATTATTGCAGAACTGCTAATGCACTGATTGGTCTATGGGGCAACGAACCGTAGTTTTCCAAAGGCGACGAAGGCAGCAACGTTATTGTGAATTGCGAGTGCTATTTTAAATGAAATCCGAAAACTCTTAAGAAATTGTTGCGCTTTTAGTCTAACCTTTTTACTTTTAGAAGTTCGTACTAGTCAGCAGATTCTGGCAAGTGCAAAGAGAAAATAAAATATTTGAGTAACCAAAAGTACAGATAAATAATTCCTGTTTGGAACAATATTTAAAAATATGATTAGTAATTTATTTATTTGCGCTTTTGAACTTAAGCCTGACTAATTTAATAATTTTAAAATTTTCGGATAATTCTTTTGAAGGTACTTTGAAAACTTCTTGTAGTCGATATCGAAGCAGCATTCGAAGCAAAATTAATTTAGATATCGAAAATATCGGCCAAAATACGAAAAAATTGGAAATATTAAACCCCTTTTAAACTTTATGCTGGCAATACACATGAAGGAAAGACGACTTTTTGGCGCGAATATTCCCTGAAACTTGGCACATAGGCATTTTTTGCTTGAATTAAGAAGAAAATATCAAACTGACCCGCCTACTTTTACACCCACCTCCCATAAAAGGTGAAAATTCAATTTTTAACTACAGTATTGATATACATATGTGTGAAATTTGAAAATGATCCGTCCACTTTTACGCCCACCTCCTATACAACTTGTATTGAAAAAGTGGCATAACTCCCTTGATTTTTTTATACATCAGCTCAATTTTCACAAAAAAACAAATATTATAATTGCAGAAAGGTCTTCTGAAAATATATACCTGGTCGCCCACTTTTAAGCCCATCTCCCATACAAAAAAACATATATAAGTAGCATAGTCTTTTAATTATTTTTTTAAATCCTTATCGTACTCCAATTTTTTTATTTGCAGTTTGAGCGAAATCTATTTATAAATGGATTTGAAGACAATAAAAGGTTGTGCATTACGTCTTTATTAGTGGTCTTTATTCCAGAAATATAAACCAGAAACTGTATATTATTGTTGGTACTTAATGTATTACTTATTAAGCTCCAACGGAAAAGATTTATTGCAATAAGAGCAAGACATGATGTGTAGTCGTATTGTAATCAACAATTCCATAACAATTAACACTATTGACTATATCCCATATGTATTCATTTTAAACAGTAAAGAACTAAGGCAACAACAATAACCATGAGCGAAAATTCATGTTTTTGTTGAAACAAAATATCTACTTTGTGTTAACAATACTTTGTTTTAACATTATAAGTAAAATAAATTAATAATCATATAAGCGTTGAGAATTTTGTATAATGAAAAATGTGTTTGAAAGAAAATATTTTTAGTCTCGAATAAAAACTCAATCAAAATACAACAATAATTACAATAGTTTTGTTACTTTGTCATTTTATACTTTTTACAATTTTTTTTTTTTTGAAAGGAGCAGCAAAATTTTTTTTTAGCACTTTGCTGAGACCTCAAGCTGTAATTTGACATCTTTTGTTAAACAGCCCTCCACGGCGCTAAAAAGATGCAGTCCACTGAAGTTGATTAACATTGAAATTTTGATGTTTATATTTTGATCTACGAAATTTTTTATATGGCTATTTTCCCAATTTTTTTTAATGCAAATCTCATCTATGGCAATTGTAATTTGCGGAAATATACAACAAAGTCACATGATAAGTTTATTGTGATTGTACCAAAATAGAGTAAATTTGCATGCTATTTTCAACAAGGGAACATACATGAACTTCGAGCGTGTCCGTCCAAGCAGATAATAAATACATCAGCCTAATATTTTGGAATCATAATATTCAGATATCCGACAACTAAATACCAAAAAAATATCCAAATCGGCGAACATGAAGAAAACGCATTTTTATTTCATATACAGGGTGACCATGGCTTAGTTCAGTTTTAAAATAATTTAGTGAATTGAAACTGTTTTATATCATACATATAGTCAATATGTTTTCTTTTCGGAATATTTGCAACACTAATATATTAACATATTTGTTGACATACCGAAGGATTTATACATCTATTTTCTAATTTTGTTGTATATTAAAAATAAAATAAAATTGTAGACATTGCAATTACTACAGTTGTCACCCGATATTATTTGTTGACAGGGACACCACGTCCCAGGCTGCTGAATTCAGGGTATTGCCAAAAAAAACTTTACTTATTATTAAACACAAAAATTTGTTTTGTGTTATTTGATAAATTTTGGATAATCTTAAAGCTTGCCTGTGAAAATTTTGATTTTCATTCTGGCATTTAATATGTTCACCGAACAAACGTGCAGAAATCCATTCGTTGCTTTGCCTTTCAACATTTTTAAAATATGTATGAAAAATAAAATCTTGAGTTGATGGTCTTTGTAGTCGTTGCTTCTTTACTTAATTTAATTTAATCCTGGAATATGCTTCCGGTTGGTTAAAAAATTAATAATAACAACTACTAAAATGAAATAGAGTAAGTATTCGGTATATTGTTATATATTATATATATTAATTTAATTATATCTCCGTGCCTCCATAGAAATATTCAAAGAATATTTGATCTATAATTTTAAAATTCTGTTAGATAATGCTTCTGCCTCCCCTTATTTTTTAGAGATAATCATTCCTGAAAAGCCTGCTTCGTCAAATATAAATAATTTTCTTTAATAAAAGACTTTTACAAACCATCTGAGAATTATATTAATAAACTATTATATTAATAAAAATTCACAAATGATTTCAAAAAATCACATTATAATAAGTGTAGTAGGCTATGAAACTTATACAAACCAAAACCCAACAAACAACTTTTATTCGATATGAATCTATTTTATTTTTCTACACCTTTATACAATTAGAAATCCTTTGGAAATAATGAAAGTATTTATAAGGCAAAGTGAAAAATAAAATCTCAATTTAATTGTTAATAAATTGACTATTTGACATACTGTCATTGTACTATTATAATATGAAATTTTATTTAAATATGGAAATGTAACGTCGCCACGATTAATTCATATAAATAATGAGAATGGGCAGCGATCGCGTTAGCAAGAAAAATTAAACTTCAAACAAATGCAATACTGTCCAATTAGAAACGTTTCAACGCACATTTTACGGAGAGCACAAATAATGCCACAAAGTAAAAAGCACGCAGCACGGATCGAGCACCACAACACAGAGCACCCCGTATTGATTCACTGCATTCAAATGCAAAAATCATAGATGAGCACTTTTTAACACTGTATTTTATGTCTTTAACTGATATTTCCATACACTTTGTGTTTCATTTTCATTTTGTGTATCCTCTAACTTGTACTTCATTATTACTTCAACTTCTCATTTAAATTTTGTTTAATTAGTTTTAATTTTACGAAAAAAAAGTATTTCTCACAAAAATTTTTCATTGTAACAAAAGTAAAATTCTTAATTTGTCTGGTAAGTCAGCACTAGATACAAGTACCCTTTTGAAAAATATTTATATAAAAAAAGTTATAATCAAAATTACAAGCATATAATTCGAAATGCATGATTTGATTTGAGCACAATTTAATTATAGACTGAAACCATTTTATAAATTAATGTTGAATACAAATTGTGTAACAGTGCCACCTCGATGGATAATAAAACCCGCAGACCAAGATGCGATTCTGGGCAACCCAGTAGTTATACGTTGTCAGGCAGATGGTTTTCCAGTGCCAATTGTACAATGGAAGCAATTGATTGGTAGGTAGTATTTTGATTTTCATTTCTGTCAATTTTGTATTTATTCTTCTACACTCGTAATATGTTATTAAAAATTTTGCACGCTTAGGAGATTCTGGTGAATATAGAGAGCTAAGCTATAGCATACCTAATGGCAACTCTAAATCGGTAATAGAAACACACAACAATGGATCTTTAATGATTCCCAAAGTAGGTAGAGAACACGAGGGTAGCTACTTGTGCCAGGCCAACAATGGTATTGGGGCAGGTCTTAGTCAACTGATTAAACTGACGGTTCATGGTATGCTTTTGATATAAAAACTTTTCTCATAACCTAATTTCTTATAATAACACTCATTGATTTTTCAAGTTGGGCCCACCGTAACGGTATCGAAAAAACAAGTAACCGTGAGAAGAGGTGATCGCGTTACACTACGATGCGAAGCTGATGGGGATCAACCGTTAGATATATCATGGCGAGCAAAAGCTAATAGAATTGATCCTTCATTTGATGTGCGCTTTCACATTAAAGACTCTCCCCTAAGTCGTGGAATAGTCTCGGAACTTACTATACTACAGACCATACTCAGTGATCGCGGAGAATATACCTGCATGGCAAGCAATTCTTATGGCCACGATCGGTCCGTTATACACCTACAAGTGCAAGAACCTCCTAATTTCCCCGTCAACCTGCATGCAACTGATTTGGGAAGTCGTTCAGTGACTTTGGCTTGGTCACCTAATGATCAAGACACCGTTTTGCTAGGTGGCAATAATCGCGATTCTCAACCAATATCAAATTATATTTTGCAATATAAAAAGGCTGGTGGTAAGTGAACATCATATCATATCTGACCAACGCTGCAATTACAATGTTTGCTGTCTTTAGCGCATCTACATATTGGGAAAGCCAGATATTATATTTTTAACATACGAAACAAATATCCATATATTTTTTATATAAGTTCAATTCATACAGAAAAAAAACCATCAATTACATGAATATTTTTTGAATTTTAGGTCAATGAACGATTTTCATTGTATTTATGAACAAATTCATAAATTTATAACAAAACACTGAGAAAATTAGTTCCCCAGGTGTTATGACCAAATACATGCTATTTATGAAAAAATTCTTTCCATATATGAAAATTTTCATAAAAATCTTGTCAATGTACAAATTCCTAGAATTTATGAATTTTGTTCGTAAATATGAGAATACCGTTTTTTATGAATGCGTTCAGAAATTCTAAAACGCAGTCATAAAATAAAAGAAAATTCGTTTTTTATTTTTATGATAAAGTTCATAGTTTTTATGATCTTTTTATATTAATTATATAAATTGTATGTAAATGTACATACATTTTTGTAGAATTTAATGAAAAGTTTCATAACATATAAGAGTTGAATACATAGTTTTACAAAGCTTTATGAATAGTTTATAATAATAATGAAACTTTAAATAATATTATACATAAACCTTAACAGTATTTTGTGAAAACTTTAATAATAAAAAAAGCATGCATTTAATTCATTTGCATACATATTAAGAGAACTAAAACGAATTTATGAAAAAAATAGTTTGAATACTTATGAATCAAGTTCAATACAAAGTGCAGAAACTTTAGTGTTAGCTTTGGAATTTTTTAATTTATAGAAAAAGTGCTCGATAAATATCCAGTAAAAGTTAGCTTCTTCCGGATATTTTAAATTATGTAAATCCAAAAAATATTTCAAAACACATGTCAACAGCCATGTATTATATACATAGTTTTAAATCGGACACCATCTAAAGTACGCGGCTGTAACAAGTCCTTTGTTGCTCTTAGATGGCGGAGCTGTTCTTCTATTTCCTCCTTTGTTTTTCCGAAAATTGCAAAAGCTCCGCGGGAATTGTCTTTACTGAACTTCTCGGCTTGTTTTCCACCACATTTATTTGAAGATAAAAGAAACTGGTGATGATTCATTAGCAGTACAATATCTCGCGTATCTAAAAGAGCAAATAAAAATTCCTACAAATTACCTGCAAAAATTTACTTTATTATTAAAAAACTTTTCAATTACTTACTCTCCCTTATTTCTTCGTCTATAGAATTCAAGGTAAAGCCATTAGAAGATTTTTTCCTTTTCAGCAAACTGTAAATTTTATCAGATTTCAGTGCCCAGTTTTCATTAATATTTCTGCTATTTGAAAACTTTATGGATAAGTACGAAATATATTTTTCTGACTGCATAGTTTTACCAATGTTTGTATATTTAAATACATACCACACGAATCGCATTGGAGTGGGTGTACTCCGGCCAAATTTTGAAAATATCTGCAGCAGATTTACATTTCTTTATCTGAGAAAATCGATAATAGGTTTATCGTCAGACAAAGAATTCCTTATTGTTGCGTAATCTTCCGCAGGTACTTTTAAAAATGAATTTGTTAATAAAAAAAAGAAATATGTATATTAATTGTGACTATGATTTCTTACCAACTGCTTGTTGAGGAAGTTGTAGTTGAGGATTCGGGTAAATCGGTTTTTACTTTCACTTTTAAGTTACATACTGTGGTATAAATACGTCCTCTCTTGCAAGTGCGATAAAACTCCTGAAAAGGTAAGGAAATTAGTAGTGTTAAATAATTAATACAGATATATTTACAAGTTTTTCTTTTGAAAACAGCTTCAGAATTTCCTCATTCATATAATAACTATCTCGCAAAGAAAATGGAAGATCGGCATCAAGAATATATTTGGGTATTGTACCTATCAAGAGTTTTCTCTGAGCTTCTTTAAATGTGTGGTGGTTATTATGGTATTGTAACAAATTTTGGCCATTTGTAGACTTCGTAAGCTCTTATTGACGATCTTTCTTTAATTCATGTATATTTTCTTTGGAGGAGCAGGAAACTTCTGAACTCACGCTTATGTTATCAGGTGTAGAACATTTTAGACGTAATTTAATATCAGACCGCTAATTTTCCAAACTATGCTCAAATAATATTGCTAGTCCAATGCGAACACTGTATGTACTTTCTCAATTTGATGCGCTTTTATAATTTTAAGTACAGGAATATAGCAATGGTTTTCTGAAAATGCAAAACAAATTTATATTAATTAATTAAAAACTTAATTTCAAGATGCAGGTAATGCGTGCAATTGTTGATATTTTCGTTATGTGGTGGCTCATTCTCCATTATTAGTATATATTTTATATTGCTCTGGTTATTATTTTAAACGTATAAATTACTTCCCAAAAGCTGTTTTAGTAATAATTACGGCTGGTCCCAACAAATTTTTGATGTTAATTAAGTCATTAAAAATTTCACTTTTCCGATCAGGAATCACAAAATTAATGGTATAATCTCCATATTCATCTACAAGATATTTTTCTGAAGCTTGATACTCCTTTGGTTGCTCCAACTCTTTCAATTTAGGCTTTCTTGTAAAATATCTTTTCAATATATAAATATTGTAAGTAATTGATGACCATTCTCATTGCTTCACAAAAATTATCATTTTTTATATGCAAAATATAAAACACAGAATAGTTTTTTAAACACTTTTATTTTGCAATTTATTCGATAATTTAATTATTTTTGTTACTGTTTTTTCTTTTCAACTTGATGCTTTCACAAAACACGCCACTACAAAACTAAATTTTCATCAAGTTGTCTTTTCTATGTTTGTAATGTATAAGAATGAGAACGTGATCACTCTACTTCTCTCGCACACATCTTGGCAACCAAAAGTCTATGACTAGATACCGTTAGTTTCGGTTAAATTAAAAATGTATAAAAATACTCCTAATTTGAATGACAATGTTCATAAATTTTAAAACGTTATTCATAAATTTAGAATTTTTAAACACACCTCTAAAACAGGTTTTGAATTATTATGAACAAAATTCATATTTTAAATGCAACTTTTAGGAGGATTTATGAACCAGTTCATAAAATATTTTTATCATCATATTGTCGAAAAACTTATTCAGTATTTATGTAAGTAATCCTGACATAAAAACTTTTAAATAAAATTCATAAATTGCATGAAGATTTTCATAAATATCGTAAACATGATCATATATTTAAAAGCTTATGATTTATGAACCAATTCATAAAATATATGATCAATATCATACTATGTATGTATGAAATTGTACAAAAAAGTAGGGAAATGAAACATAAAAATTTTATATATGAAAATATCATAGTATTTATGAATTTTTACATTCCGTTTATGAAGTTTTTTATATGAAAGAAATTCATAATATTTATGAACAAATTCATAAGCAAATACTGGGAAATTCAAAAAAAATTCACGGGATTCATAAATATTATCAACAAGTTATGTATATTATGAACACCAAAATATATGAACAAAATTCATATATTTTAGGAATATTATTTTTTATGTGTGCACATTTTCTAAAATGGAATCCGCTTTAAAAACTATTATATTTCGGTTGGGAAAAAAATTGTTGTCCAAGTTAAATACTCTTAATTTCCAAACATTCATCACACTCAGACTTTTTAATAATGCATTCACACATTTCCTACTTGCTGTCAAATTGTAACAGAATTTGCTAGCAAGTGAGTTTTTTCACTTACCACAAACAAAGTAGTACATGAAGAATCAGTTCTTGTGATGATGAGTTTCTGTTTTCTTTTGGAAATTATATGTATTTATGTAAGTGGCTCAATGTCAATAATCTAAAGTTGGTGGGAAGTTAAGTTAAAAGATTCCAAACAGCACTTTCATAATTGAGCATTAGTTTCGATAATAGTATTTAATAATCTACAATGTTCAAGAAACGCTATTGCAAAAAAGAAACTAGCTAAGAACTGCCTTTTATATATAGAAGGTGGCGCAAAATTAACCATCCTTTTCTTTTTTTAACTTTTTTACTGAATAAAATATATGAAAATATTGATCCTAAAGGCCATTTTTGAGCTCTTAAGCTAAAACGCTATTATTTTATAAAGCGAAGTAGCTGTTCGCATTCCTGTCAAATATTCAAGTAGCTTTCAGCAAAACAACTTCTCCAATAGGTTGGGTTAGGTTAAGTCGAAAAGATCGGCCAACAATAAGAGCTATACCAATCCGTTCAGAGTTACACTTAAGCCTCATAGGCCTGTTGTGCCCTTTATCTTGGGAAGTTCCCATTATAAAACCATAGAAACCTTTGTTGCGTTAAGGACCTAGATTCCTTCATGTAGCTTCTCAAGTCTCTCTAATTAGATCATCTAAAACATTAAATGCCTGGTATAATTTCTTGATTAAGTGTTTGTCTCCAGATTTGGCTAAAAGCTGGACAGTGGCACAAGTAGTGCTCAAGCGTTTCGTCATTCTCCTGGCAGGCTTTGCATGTTATATCTTCAATCATACCCGTGCGGGCAGGTAATTCCTTGACTCTGTATGCCAGTCTCCAAAGTGCTGGCCTGATTAATCCTAGAATATTCTTTGCCTTGTTTTCATTTGGGTTACCCCAGAGAATTCTGGTCACTATACCTAATGCAATTCTAAAGCCCATTGCTTTAGTCCGTTTTTAAGAACTTGAATTGGCTTAAGATTTTCTCATGTGGTGTGTGTCATTAGTGCTCCCTCCCATCTTTGCTAGTATATGTGCCTCAATATTTCCAGGTACACCTTGATGTCCTGGGATTCGTATTATATCGATACTTCCACAATACTTGTATGAGTTTATCTCATCCTTGGATTATTATACAAACCAAGATTGAACTGCATAGTTTCTTAGGGCCTCGATAACTTTCTTACTATCCGTGAATATACGAAATACTACTTTGTTATCGATTTTCTTTAACCATTTTATCCCCTCCGTAATAGCCATGATATCAGTCTGAAATACTGTGTTGTAATCTCGCAGGCGGAAGTATTTACGAAAGTTATGATCTATGTCATAGAATCCTCCACAATTTCAATTGCATCCTCCAATTCCATACTCTCTGATGATATGTTATTGTACATATCTAATTGGGATTCTGTCGCAGATAACCAACCGTGCGACAATTAAAATTTTACAATTCAAAATATTTCTTAATATAATTCGCACTTGCTTAAAAATGTACATATGTATGTGGTGAGAAATATTTGTTAATAAAATCGCCCAAAAAATTATACTTATTTGCTTGACTTTTTATGAATGAAGTTTTTTCAAAATTTTTCAAACGATTTAAATGAAAATCTTGTAATCAATTTTCCGATGAATCGAAATGAAAAATCGTCTATGAGATTTTTGAAACTATTCCTTAACGATTTCGGCATTCTTTGAAAAAAAGAAACAAAGAAAAATATTGTTCTGTGTTTTCCTCGGTTATTTATAGGTGAATAGTTTGTGTTTATAAAATCAGACATACACGAAATATTCCATTAGTTTTCATTTTGAATTGGCTAATTTATATGTTCGTCAACAGTGGTGGTCACATGACCGTTCATAAGACAGTCACTATTCTTGTAGAATAAGTATGTTTAAAGAAAATGCATATCTAACAGGATTAATTTTGCATAAGAATGGACGCGTGTATAAAATTAAGCTCAAGCTTAGGCACGCCAAGATTTAGTGCTCTTACAGTTATGCATTTACATGGTATAAGCACTCGTATTAGGAACAATACGTATTGAAAACCGCGCACAAGTCTATTATTTTCGAACCACGCGTGGTTTTAATAAGTTTAATCCGCAGCAACCATGTATGGAGTCCAAATGAAGATTTCAAAAACACAATATTTTTGGGTCTCGGAAATCTTTTGTTTGAATAATATTTTAAGACATATTTACATAAAAGAGATTTATTTTTGTTACATCGTGACACAGAAGATAATATTTCACATCTCTCCGTTTAACGGCAAGAATTTTTATTGGCAGAACTTACTTAAACGCTGTTTAAAGAGAGGTGAACATCATACGAGTATGAGTTTAATATCGTACTAAATATATTACAGGAGTACTGTATTATTCTTAGATGTTAACTGTGCTAAAAACAGTTCCACAATACTGAATCCATCATTCGTGCCAATACTTTTCTATATATAATACAAAACTATAGTTCTGCTAACGTTGTCTATCATACAATAGTTTCTTTTTCGTTTCTTAGAGCGTCACTCAGGTTATGAAAACAGAGTTGTGAAAGTATTGGATGGTGTTGAGATAACGGATAAACATAAGTATAAAGATAGAGAATTTATAAGGACACAGTAAAGTAACTTTATTTGCAACAATATTTTTCCAAGCAAATTCATAATTCATATCTGCCTTGATTTATATATCAGTTAAATTTTATTTCTTAAAATCATAATCGTTTTTGGTTTTTTACTAAAATAAAAAAAAAGTATTTCTTAACATACCTGCATACATAACAATTGGACTGGGAATAAAGAAAAGAAATGCCCTTTTTTACATCAAGAATTGATCATAAGTTAGATGATAACGAGAAACACCTTTCTGCCCGAAGTTTATCTTCATCAATTTGTTGTGGTGACATAAGTTCGCGTAGTTGCGATACTTCCATTAAAAACGATAGGTAAGGAAATGCCAATAACAGACAGTTTAAACATGTAATCAAATAAATGCCACTCTAGAAACTCAATTTCTGATTCAATTATTAAAAACAATAGTTACCTAATAAATGCATCTAGTGAAGATATGAGTTATTCAAATATGACAGAAACTCAAAGCGATATCGTTCCTCCGTTGGACATAAGATCGGAGGAAAATTTCCCCACAACAAGAGATTGCACATATTCATATCGAAGGCATTGTGAGGCAGATAATACTGTGCTTAAGCCTGACAAGGCTTTCGAAACTTGGCTTTCAGCTAAAAGGTACTTTAAATAAAGTTAGTTACAATATTACAAATATTAATTTGATGACATTCAGAAAACTCTTGTCTGATGAGGCAGCCAGGCGTAGAAAGGAAAAAGAAATGAAGCAAAAGGAAATCGAAGAACGTAAACGGATAGCAAAGGAAAAATATGAAATGTGGCTTCAAAAAAAATCGCAAACTTCAATAGCACAACCTGTTTCTAGTTCTATCAAAAATAATTCGGAAACTGTGGCACATCCTAAGCCACCACCTGAAGTATCTCAAGCACGTTTGGAGGAATGGAAAAGAGCAAAACGTTTGAAAGAGGAACAGAAACGTATGATTAAACGTCAAGAGGAAATGCGTTGTCGTGAGCTGGAAGAACAGAGGCGACAAATGGCTGCTCAAGCTTGGGAAAATTGGATAGCAAGTGCAAATAAAAAAGCAAAACCTGTTCCCTTAAATCGTGGACTATTTACACTGCGTGGCACTGTGTCAGATATTTATGTTAATCCCAACGAGTGGAAGCCCATTATACCCTTAAATAATGATGATCAATAATCTATGAAAATTCTGAAGAAATCATTACAAAATGTATACATTATTCGCCATTATTAAATACAATAGAAATATTTCATATACTCAAATTGATGTTATTTCCCCAAGTACTTCAAATTGGGTAAAATTCCCGGATGCAACATAAAAATCCTGTAGATCAATAACACTATCGGTGAATTTCAAGAAAGCTGAAGTTTTAAAAATATTTAAATAAACATTCAGCCATCACGTTTGCAGACTTTTGTATATAAACCGATTAAGGATTTTTAAAAATTTGCACTGACTTGGCAGGTGCCCTTTTAATATTAGGGTCACTTTAGTGCATATGCATACACATAAAGATGTTTATAGGAGAATAAATATGTATTATGTTATGAATAATATAAAATACACGTGGCTACATTCCTTCGTGAAATCATCGTTGAATATTTTAATAAACTAGAACAGCAAATTTCACTGCTAGTTATTTAAAAAAGTAAGATTTCCTCTCTGTCCAAAGATGTCACTCCATATCGTTCTGTCTACAAAATACATTCAAGCAAAAACCAAATTTTAAAATTTGATTTAGCTCTTTGACAGAACGATATCGATTTGACATTATGGCCCAGGCAGTTTAGAGCAGATACAAAACAATGTTGGTGTGTTCATTTTCTTCTGTGTTTATTTCAATATTTCGATAATTAAAATTTTTTTATTTGTTTTATCCTTGTACTACCACCTAATATTAGGTGTGATCCCGCGCTAAACATCGGGATCCAAACTTGTGCGATAGCTGATCCCGTGCAAATATATGTTTGCGAATACTAAAAAACAAAACTGACAAATTGTATTAAATATATTTAAACACATGCAGGTATGTGTTGAACAACTCTTTAGACCTGGAAACGACAAAAGGCGTGATGTCGCTTTGTCTACAACCTTAGCTTTGAATAGTTTTTCCATCTTTTTGATAAATTGCTCTTAATAGTTCTTCTATAATCTCATATGCTGCGAAGTATTAATAGATTCATTTCAACATGGATGACTATGTCCCGTTTCAGTTTTGAAGTGTTTTATTGAATGAAGTTAATTTTCATATCGAAACTGTTTTACGTCATAGAAATCAAAATAACCATAATATAATGTTGTTGATAACTAGTTGTTGGCTATGTTCCTTTTATATGCGGTTTTCATTGAGAGTCCACTGGTACATTGACTAAGCAGCGACTAGTCAATTGGTTACCATTGCAGAAAACAGTAACTTCCGGTTAATTGTTCCCCGCATAATTGATTTTCCCACTTAAATGATCTCAAAAATGTTTTTCGAATTATTTCTATATACAAGTATGGACGAATTCCCGTTTAAATGAGTAGCGTTTAATTGCTCTGCCCGTTAATTTTACAAGTCAATTATTATATATATAATTATTATATATTATAATTTAAAATATTGGCACAAATTATATACAAAAGTGATTATTAATTGTTATTTTAAAATACCCAAGAGCAGAATGTAATTTTCACACCTGTGTAAATAAAATTCTATTTCAATTCCTTTTTAATCCTTTTACTATGAATGTTACTAGATTTACTTTTTAAGTTTCATTAATAAATTAATTCAACAAGTTTTCAAATAATGCATTTTTTTTAATATGCATACATATGTATTTGTCTGTATATATATATATATATATATATATATATATAAATATATATATATATATATATATATATATATATATTATTAACATACTATTCATGATTGCTTTCTTCTTTATGTTGGTTCGTTTTAATGATTGCGCTACTAAATTAAAGGAGTTTTTTGATTGAGATAGTTGGTTCAATTAACAGAGTATGGCGTAATTAATTTCCGCTAATTGCTCGGAAAATCGTAAATTTTTGGGAACTCAATTAACCGGAAATTCATGTATCTGCAAAAGTAATAGGTGTGTTCCTTTCTTTACTAGTAAAAATTAGCAGCGAGAGAGTAACAAGAAATTTTCCACAATTATTCTCAAAAATGTGAAAAAGTAAATGAACACTTTACTAGCTAAAATTTGCAAGTTAAAGTAGTGTTGTAATGTATAGGTATATATGAGTACTCAATAGCTACCCCTATATTACTTGGAGAAATTATACATATATATATATATATATATATATATATATATATACATATATATATATATATATATATATATATATATATATGTATATATATATATATATATATATATATATATATAAAAAAATTATATGATTATGGTCATTTATTTTCAGCATTATTATTTTGGCACCTCATTGCGTTACTATTATAATAATTATTTAATATTAAGTATTTTTAATGTGATTTTATGAAGAACTATTTTTGCAAGCACTAATAAAAATCTACATTAACGCGCAAGCAAATGTGAGTTGAAAAAGTAAATTAATAAATTATGTGTTAATTTAAATATATTTGCAAATATATATCTGAACTAATTGAATTATATGCCTGCTTACTGTAAATTACCGAGTAGCTAGGTACTCATAATATTTACAACACTAAAAATAACACCTGGTCTGTTACGTCCTTTGCCACTGATGTACGTGACACTGTGTTGCTAAGTTCAATTCCATTAGACATCTTATTTTGCTTCTGTAGTTCCTAAGTTACACAAAAACAAATTTATCTGTTTAATACTTTTTATTGATTTAAAAGTTTACATTTACTTACAATTTCTTAAATTTTCCAAAATATTTTTGTTTTCACCTTAATTAAAAAATATTGTTTTATAAACACAAACGCAAAACAGCTGTTTGAATAATTTTTGCAAGTAAAAATTTTACTTGTAAAAACTTGCAATCATTTTTCTGTATCTCATTTTTTACGCTCTTTCGCAGCTCTCTCGTTGCAAATTTTTTGGGTTAATGAACGCTTTCGAATAACAATTGTTATAAATTTGTAAAAATTTTTAGTATATGACCACACCTAATATATTTACATGTTTGTTGACATGTCAGTGGATATATATGCCAGCTGTTGTGAAACTTTTTTTATATTGAAAAACAAAAGAAAAATTATAGACTTTGTATCTACCACTGTTGTCGGTTGATTTTATCCGTTGACAGGGATTCCTGGTCCCAGGCTGACTACAGGTTACTAATAAAAAGTTTTCAATATGAAATTGTGGAAGCCTTATATAAATCGAATGATTTATATAAGATTTTAACTAAGTTAGAACAATTTAGCCTATATAAATATTAATATAGCAAAATGAAAATGTTCAATAAAAATAAAAATCATATATAATTCTTTTTTAAATATGCAGAAAAGGCTATATTTGAAAAAAATCACTATTTAAATTAGAACAATAAAATTATCTTACGTACAAACACTATAGAAGTGCGTAGCAGTTTTCAATATTTTGAACCAAAATTTACATGTGATTTTACTTCATTATTTCAAAAACAAATAAACGTCTTTTTGGGATACAGTTTATGGATTCTTCGTACTGAATCTATTTTCTACAAAACTGCATCATTACATTTTTAAATTTTATGTGTCGAAAAAATTACTTGTGGCACAAAAAATCCCACTGTGCGGCGGCTTCAAAAAGTCATTCAAGCCAAAGGGAGCTTTACTTTCTACTAAATCATAATCACCTTTACAACATTTTACACCAGTAAGCCTTGACTTTTTACAATTTTTTCATGTTAAAATAATTATGGCAATTCCCAGATTTTAATTTTGTTCAATACTTTTTAAGTTAATATGGAAAATGTTTATTGTTTTGTTTTTTTTTTTTACTTGAAACTAGCAATATGTTAGTAATAAAAATATTTCCGTATTTTCTATAAAGCATTTTTAAATTTAAAAAAATTAGTGATTTATTTCTTGTCACAATAATTGTGCCGACGAACAGTAAGCTGTCTAGTGAAAATACGTTAAAATATGCGTTACACACATAAAAAGTTATACGGCCTTAAAGTCGAACTATTTTCATAATTTTATCGTAACTTTTAAGTAACAAAAAATGGGTTTGGTGAAATGAATATAAAACATTAATTTTTCAATAAAAATGCTTGCAATTATATTTGTTTTATTCGGAAATGTAGCAGAACAATGAAAAATGCTAAAATTCAAATTTTTATAGCAACACTGTAAGAAAAATTGTGAAGAAATTAGCCAAAATATGTACTTAAAAAAAAATAGTCAGCTTCGTTGGACCCGAAAAACTAGGCACATCACAAAACGACTTTTATGCATCAATAATCTTATTTTCTGATGTATATATATATATATATAAATATATATATATATACATATATATATATATATATATATATATATATATATACATATATATATATATATATATACATATATATATATATATATATATATATATAAATAAATAAATATATATATATATATATATATATATATATATATACTAAAATATGTATAAGAAGGTTTATATAATGATTTTAAAAATCATCCATATTTGATATATTGATTAAAATTATTGAATATATCAAAAACTATCATATTAGTAGCTTTGCTTTAAACCAAAGAATGCTAAGAAGGATGACTCCAACACATATAAAACATTATTCTCACATATTTGGACACCATGTGAAACTAACTGCTTATTAATACAAATAAGCAATTAAGCGAGAACCGTCAAAAATTCGGGGTCGAAGAGCTTTATATGCCAACGTAAACCCAAAGATATGAACAAACGTAGCATTACTTATTCTCCCAAAGAAGACCATTATAGATACGGAATCCCACCTTTACATTGTTTGCTAACATGCTTTAAGTGCATGTTACATATGCGTATCGATTGCCTTTTAAGACTTGGCAAGTTAGGAATGATAAAAAAGCACTTTGCAATAAAAGGAAAAAAAAACAAATGCAAGATAAATTTCGATGTGAGATGGGATTAACAGTTGATAAAGTGAAGTCAAATTTTGGCACCGGTAATGATGGATATACAGTTCGAAATATTTTTTGACGAATTCAAAATATCGTCCGAGATCACAGGAGTTAATAAACAATCGATAATTTTAAAAACAGTATCCTCTGGAAAACCTATAAATATATCTATTTTTAAATAGCTAAGGGATGAAATTAGTAATTACATAATAGTAGTATGTAATCTTTTAACATTGACTCAGACTCAGAAACGTCTTTTAATGATTAAGAAATTTTTTACAATTGTTATGCTATTGGAATTTGTTTGTTACTTTATTATTAATCTTTATGTAAATACGCTTTTTTATCTTAAATAATAATTTAATTTTAAAATATTTAGTGTTGTCAATTTGGTAACACTATTTACATAATGTTATTTGAATAACAATGGTTATTTTCAAAACTGTAAACAATAAAAATACTAAAAAGTTAAAAAAATGTTGTATTCAAAAAAGGTATTCGACAATCCTAAATAATTAGAGTTTGGTTATATTTTATAAAAAAACTATCACGCTTTATAATTTTGTATGTGAAAAAAATAATAATTAGTGAAGTGGGGGAATTTTTGATATTTAACTGTCAAAAATTTTATTTAACACAATAATTTTATTAATTTGTTTCCACTCTTACTATGGGGACCGACGACTGTATACGATAATATATGTATATAATTTTTTTATTTTAAGTATAACTTATATAGAAAAGAGTTCTATATATTTATCTTTTCACTTTATAATTATAAATTGTTATATTATTTTATATATACATAGTATATTAATGACTGAAAACAATTATGGAGGTAAAAAACTTACAGAGCTATTTAATATATATATTCTTTAAAATAAAATATATGAAATAAAGTTCATCCTTAAAAAGGATGACTATAGGAAGTCAATTAATCTTTATCATGAGTGCCCCTATCGGATTATATCTTTGCGCTGCTGTCTTCATTCTCGGCACGAGCCTCAGTCTCACAGAGCACGAGAAATATTTCGCTAACATCAGTTTGTTTGATATATCCAAATTACATGCTTTCTTTTGCGACTTAAGGATCCAGCAACTAATGACGTCAGGTTTTGCGCCCCAGGACCTGTTCATGTTGAGAGATGGATGAAAAAAGCAATCTGCAGTCTAAAAATCCTTCCTTTTCCAAACAATTTGCTCTGACTCAACACAAGCTATATTCTTTTCGACAAATTTTTATTTTTTGTTGTCGTTTATGTTATTCAAGTTGCGAAAATGTTGCACTTTTTTATATTGACTCTAAAATACTAAATATAACTACAGTATTTATCGCTTATATGCACGTCGGTTATTTGCATTTAACGTTTATATGCATCCCAACACGAATAATTTTCTATTCCTATTTAAAAAGCATTAATTATTTTTTGTATTTGCATTTCGTTTATATGCATTTCTCGCTTTTACGCACCGTAAAAAAAATTTAATTTTTTTTAAATGTATTAAAAATATACTCATATATGCACGGTACATATTCCAAGAATTATAAATATGTGCAGTAATTTTTCGACTTCAAAAAATAAAGTTTTTTGATTTTACCAAGTAAACAATTAAAAAATTCCGAGTGAACTCAACTTATATACATAACAAACCTAAATGCGTCTTGACGAGCCACAACTTTGTTCTAACATTTGTTACATTTATATATGTATGTATGTACAAAAACATCCAAAAATTGGTGTGTAGTGCTATTTTTTCATACAGATTTTGACTTTTGTCAAGACAAGACTATCAACAAAAATCATTGAAATTGAATTTTAGTTTTGTTTTAAAAACTTCAACATTTTATTTGTTTTTATGATTATATGTGATTATAAGCTCAAGTTTATGCGTTAAACTATTTTTCAAAAGTGTTGAAATGTATATAATGCCAGAAAGTCTGAATGTAACGTACCTTTTTATTTAATTTACGTTTTATTGCTTGTTTTTTCCTTGTGTGTACAAAATTATAATTTTAATTAAAGTTTTGTAAAAACAAAATTTGGGGTTTTATTTACTCATTGTAGGTTTTTGATATATGCACCACTGAAGCATATAAGCGAGTTTTTTTTATAAGCACTGCCAATGCATATAAGCGAGTTTTTATAAATGCATTTCTCGCTTATAAGCACCCAGATTCATGCAAAATTTGAAATGCATATAAGCGATAAATACTGTATAACGAAAATGTTGGAGTTTATAAAGAGTGTTGATGAGATTGAAGATTGAATTTGCAATTTGCTTTCAAGAAACTCATTGAATAGGTTAAATTGGTTGGCCTATTGTGGGTGGTCAATTTCACTGCAGGAAGATGAGTTAAATTAATGGAACAGTACAGTTCCACTCGAGGGTTTTGCATCTCTTTGTACTAGTTAAGCTCTACTTCTCAGATAACTGTATAGGCTTACGATTATTCTGAAGAATTTTCCGTGGACAACTATGTTGACACTTCTTATGCGAAGCCATAAGTCATCTACAGTCAGTTACAGTAACGGAAAAAGTTCGGGTTAACAACGTCGTCGACATGGGGAACTCAACCTATTCTCATCCGAGAAAAGACACGGTCCTTTCAAAAAGTTATCTGGGCGAGCAACGTCGAGAGTGCGTCTAGCCAATGTAATAATTGTTTACAATTATGATATGTGAGAGGTATTAATTGTGCCTTTCCACTGTCTTTGAGAAGTGTGCTAAAGGCAGAGAACATTTTGCGTTTAATACACACGCACAGAAGTATAATATATACAAAACACAATTTTCTTACAGATGTGTGGCATGAGGGCAACAACCAAAAGCTACTGCCCGGGGACAAGACAACAACACAAGTGGGTTCATTGCGCCCTGCTCAGGCATATCATTTCCGTTTATATGCCGAAAATCATTTGGGTACCAGTGCCCCTAGTGATATATTGCTTGTTCAGACCGATGCTGAGGCGCCCAGTGGTAGACCGCAAGATGTCTCTGCGGAACCCTTGGGAGCACAGCAGCTTCTTATAACGTGGCGTCCACCAGACCGAGATTCTTGGAACGGCGAACTTTTAGGTTACACAATAGCTTACCAAAAACATGGCTCTCCGGACAACTTCCAAAACTTCACAAAAGTAAGCAGTCTTGGTGGAGAAGGGTTAAATGATTTTCGCTTGACGGGTCTTGAGAAATATACACAGTACGCTGTCACAGTTTCGGCTTTTAATGTAAAGGGTGATGGTCCGCCAAGTGAAGTTGCCTTAGGCCATACTTTAGAAGATGCACCCTCAGCGCCTCCCCAGGGTGTCACATGTATTGCATTAACTGCTCAAAACATTCAGATATCATGGCAATCTCCACCAAAAGAAAATCATCACGGCGTCATTCAGGGCTATAAAGTTCTTTATGAACCCGGTAATTTCGATTCCGAGTATGGCACGAGAGAAACCAAAATAACTTCAGCTCTAAGTACAGTTTTACATGGTCTTCAGCCGTTTACAAATTATAGTGTACAAGTTCTTGCTTTTACTAGAGCTGGCGAAGGATTGGTAAGTTCAACAGTATCATGTACCACAGAAGAAGCTGTGCCAGATGCACCGGAACGTGTCAAATCCGTTGTCAATTCTGAGTCCTCGGTTATTATTAGCTGGCTACCTCCACGAAGACCCAATGGTATTGTGACCAAGTATAATGTTTATATAAGAATTTTAGATAAGGGCCAAGAGCTGAAGATACTGAAGGAAGTTTTACCAGCTCAAAACAGGCATTTCGAAGCTAAAGATTTGTCAACTCGCGAAACTTACGAAGCCTGGGTAACAGCATCTACTAGAGTTGGCCAAGGTCCCAGTACACCTGTTATAAAATTAATACCCAGTTCTTCTGTTCCGGCTGCTATAATTTCCTTTAGTCAGACATTAAGTGTGAGTTGGAGAGTGGATATGAAACTTCCATGTCTCTTTGTGGGCTCTCCAAAGCCCAATACCGAATGGAAAGTGTTAAATGCGCGTTCTAAGAAACATTTTCGTCTGGAAGTAAGCAATGACAACACACTAACATTGAGAAGCATACAAAGACCGCATGAAGGTAACTATTCGTGTGTGGTGCGTAATGCGATTGGCTCTGATCACATTGTCTATCAACTATTTGTTCAAGGTAAGTAAGGTATGACCTAAAGTTCTTTTTGATAAAAAATTAATTAGTCGTATTTGTTTTTCTTATTAAGTTCCTCCTTCAGCACCGGTTATCTCAGTGATTGGGACGACAGCAAATTCTGTATCTTTGCAGTGGAGAGTTGATGATATTGGTGGAGCACCTTTACGGGGGTTTACTTTAACTTTCCGCAAAGAGTTCGGGGATTGGGAGGAAATTCAGTTGGATCGACGAGTTAACTCTCATCTCTTAGAAGATCTTCAATGCGGTACTACATATCAGTTCACAATTGTGACTCTTAACAAAATAGGAACAAGTGCAACCAGTCCTATTGAACTAGCCAAAACACAAGGTAACCGGGCTTAGTTTTCACCTATTTCCATAGAATTTATGAATTATTTCTTTTCCGTAGGAAACAAACCAATTGCACCGAATAAACACAGTCTTATACGTTCTAATATAACATCAGCTCTTATAGAATTATCTTCTTGGCAGGATGGTGGCTGTCCCATACAATATTTCAGTATTGAATTCAAGCGATATGGTATTGCAAGTGACTGGATCATTGTATCTAGTCGTATCGAATCCCATGTAAGTCATTTGCATTTTATCTGCCCATTTCATACGAAATCTGCTTAGTTGAATATCATTAAAGTTAATAGTTTCATTCACATTCGTACACCAAGCAGCCTCAATACCCCTTTTGGCATCCCATAGACATGGTTTTAAGCTTTAACAAGGAGATGTGATGCAAAATAAATGTCACCACACGATACGTTAAGATCAAACAGTTATACAATTTATTAGAACCAAATGGGCGGTCCTTAGATAATCAATAATACTCATATGCGTGTATAAATCGTTGGTTAAAGTAAAGGCAGAACTGGTTCAACTACGCAAGTTCCCGCTTAAACGAGTTCAACGTCTTCATACATCAAAACTGCTGGCAAAAAAAGTATTTGCGCATCTTTTATTGGGCAAAATTGAGTGAAATAATTCGATTACACACGACAGTTATTTCAGGATATTTCAATGCTAAAATTTCTAATCATAAAGCTAAAGTTCATAGTCATAAAAATAAAATAGTATATGGTGCCATTATTTTCATAAAAAAACTCTTATTCAAATTTTAAACTTAATAAATACATCGGTCTTGACTTCCAGTTCTATTTCAACACATTAAGTTTATTTTTACATTCGTATTCGAACGTAGTAATCTAAAATTTAAATTCAGCTATAGGTTTTCATCAAAGTTGGCAACCGATACCGTTATAAATACCGAAAAGTGAATACCGGTATGGATACCGATACCGAATTAATTTTTGCATTAAATATCGTTATTAATATACCGTTTACCTTGATACCGGTATTTATTAGTACTATACCGGTATGAAGTAAAAATAACTTTCGAACAGAACAAAAAGCGTCAAAATATTAATATTTATGAGTATTCAACAGTTTCTTTAATGAAGCATATTGCGTGTTTGATAACTGCAGTCAGTACAGGTCAGTGTAGAGCGGTTATTGTAAGGAGTGAAATACATTATGAACCCAAATCGCAATAAGTTAGACTGAGAAAAATAATGTAAATATATATATATTCCACAAATAAAATTCATACAAGGTTAAAAAACTATTAGCTTTGAAAATATTTTAAATAGTTTGTAATTATTGTTTTTTGTTGTCATATCAGATGAAGCCTTAAAGTTTGAATTAAACTTTCATTGAATTTACTTTGTTTAAACTAATGCTTAAAAATGCAAATATACAATATTTATTGTTGCCTTTGTGCTCGTAGTAATTAGTTTACGTTGAAATACATACGAATATACAATATATATATATATATATATATATATATATATATATATATATACATATTAGTGGTGTTATTCAGAAAAATATGTAATCTTATAATCTGCTTTTATTCATAAACTATTTTTTGTAAATAAAGTTTGTTTATTTGTGCTGCCATATACTTCTATTCCAATTATATGAGAATAATTTTGGGCTGCAAAATTAAAGAGAAAATATATTCCTTTTTACAACTTTGGGCCGTTGTTATATAATTAATTTGAACAAGAGCTAAGGTGCACGATAAACTGATTTTTTAATACCTATTACAACTGCCTGATAAAATAAAAAATTTAACTTGTGTATGTATTATGGCAGCAATGCGGTATTACCGACAAATGCAGTTGTAAATTAAAACTTTTAATATATAATTCGAAAGAGAATTTGCCCTTGCTTCTAAAACTATGCATCTCATATATGTCTGTCCCCGCATCTTCAATGGTACAGTCTTCACGATATACTATTTAATTATCAAACATATACTTAATAGTACTTCCTTTTTAAAAAATACATCTATTTATATATATATATATATATATATATATATATATACATGTATATATATATATATATATATATATATATATATATATATATACATGTATATATATATATATATATATATATATATATATATATATATGCCAGAAAAACGTTATCAGTTTTAAATTAGGCTAATATTACAATTTTTACGTATCTTATAACTAAGGAAAAATCAAATATTGTTTGCTTATCTAAAACCACAGCTCATAGACGTCTTAAAATAGACAGATAAACGAAACCCAAGAAATATAATGTTTATTTAACACAACAGTTCCCGATGTCTTATCGCTAACAAGCAACTGAAACTCATGTTATAATGATCTAAGATTATGGTTTCCAAATTTCTTATCACTAATAGACAAAGAAAACCGCAAACAACCCCTCATTTACGGTGAATTAGTTTTGAACAAATACTTTTAATTTATATGAAGTAGTAATAAAGATCCTTAATTTGTTTAAAAAAATTGGCTAAAGTAGTCTGTGTGTAAAACTATGATTATCATTTTTACGTTTGTTTTGAATATTATTATTTATTTGCTGACGTCTAGTTTCAGCACATCTTCCGTCATTTGTTTCAATAATCTTTCTTCAATATATTTCTTTAATATCTGCTGGCAAGCTTTGTTCATTATTGAGTAACATGTAATGCTCTGGGGCTCAACCCGATTTCTTGATAAATTTTTTTTTTGTAACATGATGAGGCACATTTGTATGATAAACGAAATATGTTTTAGAAGTTAATTGCAAATATTTTTCTACGTAAATCCAGTTTTCATAATGAAATTTTTTATTGAAAATGAATTTCTATAAGCTTCGTATTATAAAAAAATTTTAACGATAGAGATAGTCAGCAACTAAATTGACGACAGGGACTTCAAAATATCTTTAATATATAATTTTTTATTAAAGTGTAGTAACGCTGCTGATAGAATGAGTAACAAGTAGTGAGAACATACAAATTCTGCCAAATACAGTAGATTCTCGGTAGTGCGATGATATATCCTGTGAGTTCGAAATCGTAAATATCTTTTTTTATATATACTCGTATGTGTAACGACTAGCAATCTTTTGATATTGTTTGTACTGGAATGAATACATTGTGTAATAACATGAAAATGTATTTTTCAATTGAACATTTTTATTAAAATTTATAAAAGTTAGTTAATTTAATTATATTATTAAGCTAAGAATTATTATTAAGGTTCAAGTTCATGTCCGCAGGTCAACAAAAAATATTTAATTTGTGTTAAATACGAACTTTTTTTAAGAGTGGAATGCTTTGAATATATATTATAGTCGTCATATCAGCACAACGGGTAGTACTAATTGTAGGCATTTATTTTTAATGTGTGAATGTCAGTAAGATATCATATTTTTACACCACTAATTAAAAAATATACTAGAACCAGAAAAACGTTTTGTTATGGTATATAAAAAACTTTCGAACAGGCCAACGAACTTCTCCATCTTGCCAAAACAGCAATTCGAGATTTCACTCTACCGCGAGCTTTAAGCACTTTTCAACTATATCCTTATATACAGTAAAACTGTTTATAGCGAACTCGATTATAACGAGTTATCGGTTGCAATGAACTACTTTTTACGCTCTCAGGTTTTTATTTGCTTTTTATTTTGTTTTGTTTCGACATGAGTACTTTTTAAGTGCTCATTCACACCTACAGCTTAGCTGCATTATGCATGTCACTACGCTTATAAGGAACTTTTGTTATAACGAAGCTTTTTTTGCTGCTCAAATGAAGATCTTTATTGGGATCTTATAAATAAACTCTTTGCTTTCTAAGGAAAATTCTTGAAAACGAGGACTATAGGAAATACATGTTTGTACATCATTTAGCTGCAATATGCTCGTATATAGTAGTTGATCCTTTTATAGGAAAAGATGGAATTTAAAACTTTTGCAAAAACCATGCAGGCATAAAAAGCAGTTAAGATCTTTGTGTTGTGGAAGTTTCGGGAGTTTTGCTGAAAACTTCCTCGCGCCCGAGTGAAGTTCCCATCTTTTTCATTCGAACTGCAAGACGTCTTCCTGCACGATAAAATTGCTAAACCAATCGGTAAATTGTTGGAGCACTCGGGTCTTATCCGATGTGCTTTGCTAACCTCAAAGTTATACAATAAAAATAACAGTTACAAAACAATTACTAATTTATACTCCGCGTCCTCCATTCTATTGTAGGAGTAACCTATAATAAAAATATTATAAAATTAATTTTATGGAGCTACCCTAATGAAAAAAACTAAATTTCCTGTTTATATTTACAGCCCTAAAGAAAACAGTTTGTGATTTTCAAAACTGTAGGGGTTTCCATATGACCGGGAAACGAAATTCAATTTCCTGTAATACCTGTAATTGAAGAAGGTAATGAAATATTTACCGAACATTTTATTGTATAGAATTTATTGGTTCACAAATTTTCATCTCTTTGCTAAGACCTCTAGATTTAAATATAATGTTGCTTTAAACTAATCACATTTTACATAGATTCCAATTCAATCTCCAAAACTTTGCAGAATTTCGGCGAAATTGTGAAATTTTGAATATGATTTAACTATCACAAGTAATATTATTTTAATATATTTCCGTTGGTTTCTAACTTTTTGTCGATTTGACATGGAAAATGCGAAAAAAATTGTGCAAACATTTGCATTTCTCTGATACTGTTTGTTTGTTCGAATATGGTTTCAAAAACGGCAGAATTAATAAATAATCGCTATTCGGCAACTAGGCAATGATGACGAGGTATAATGACATTTTGGTCGGGTGGTCATTGAGAAAATATTATTGTCTTATATATAAAATTCTGGTGTCGCGATGTTTGTTAGCAATATCCTCCGAAACGGCTTGATCGATATATATAAAATTTTGTGCACACATCGTGTAAGTCTCAGAACCGGTGACGATATCTCAAAATTATACAGAGACTGGCTGTTTTGAAAATTGTTTTTGTTTTGAATGTTATTTATTCGAACGAACGATAGCTTTCGACATCGGCGAACAGGCAGTGGATTTTTGCAAAATGATGTAGAACCAAATAATTGAAAGAAGTTAAGGCCATGAACTTTGAATTTGCGAGTAAGAAGATAAGGCCAAGAACTTTTGATGGGAGTTTAGTTAGTTATGATATATTTTAAGTATGATCTTTGAAGAAAATTTGTTGTATGAAGGTGCAGCTGACTGTTATTTAAATTATTTCAAAAAGAAGAAAGGAAGTCCGAGACAAATAAGAATATTATGCTGTTTTTACGGAGACATAAGAAGATAAAAGTCATCCTCTTTTTCTTTTTCTGGCTTTTTCTTTTTTTTTTAGAAAAACAAATAATTTTGAAAATAATTATATAAACAAAAAATTTATGAATATTTAATTTTACTCTTTAATTTTACTTATTTGTTTTTCTCAAAAAGTTTAAAAAGTTCAAAGTGATCAATTGAGGTGTTTTAGCTAGTTTCTATGCGCATTTCACTGGAGCTAATGCAGATCATCAAGGAACCTACCCAACATTTCTTATGGGCCCAGGAGACGTATAAAATAAACCAACAATCACATAGCAACCGTGTTTTATCGGCTACACGTACATGTTGTTGGATCTGATTGATGAAAATCAAAAGATTTTGATGTTTTTATTTGTCGCCTGATTTTTTGTACGTCACCGTATCTGATTGAAGAAAAAAACGTCATTTGCTTGTTGAATTTGCTGCGTGAAGACATGGTGAAGTGCGGGGATGAAAAAAATAGATTTTACATTTTATTGAATGTGTGGAACGTAAAATTAGAAGCATATTTATATTATAAGCCAAAAGGCCAATAAAATATATATTACATAGTGCTAACAACCCAATGATTATTTCCCTATATAATAAAATAATACTTTCAATCATACTATACCCAAACACCTCAGCAATTTATAAGCAGTATTTCAAAACGAAACACTATATAAAGGGATATGTAGCTATATTAAATTGATTTAAATATCGTCCGAGCATATAGCAACAGAGAATAAAAATATAAACAATATGAGATGTTATTAAGTGTATTGAAGAAACAATATCCGAAAGAAACAATAGATGTAAAAAAATAAATATATTTAAACAAAACTGCACAGGTAGTCAATCACAACAAATCATCATCCGATGACGACATGCTTGCATTCGAACGCTACGAAGCCCAAACACAAATGCTGAATGACGAGTTTTCTTGTACATCTCCGAAAATCAGCAATTAAACGACACTAATACATTCTTATCGCTTGTTGGTTTATTTTGTACGTCTCCTGGGCACTTCAGAATAACTGAAGATATTTATTTCAAACTTCCTCTTTAATAAGTGAAAAGCTTAAAACAAATATCGAAGTCATAACAAGAACTCACCGATCCTTTTTTATTTTCTTACGTTTTCATTCTGCAATTGGTTGGCTTCTTTTCCGACTCTAATTGTAGTTGTAAGAGAAATAAAGAACAACAACAACTAATAATTGTTTTAATATAAAAATAATTTGTTTATAGTGTGGATGTTGTTTTATTTTGCACAAGCAGTTGCATTTTTAATTTTGTCGTTTCTTAAATCTTTTTTTAATAATAATTATGTGCTGATTCTCTTTTCCCAAAATCGTATTAAAAAATTCAAAGTGATCGATTGAGGTGTTTTATCTAGTTCCTATGCGCATCTTATCACCTGTGTTTGACTTGTACACGAATAAACGCAACCTTTCATTACTTAAATGCATTGCCTAGCAGCAAGTCAGTTTTGTCGCATTCTACAAACATATTATAAACGTCAATATACAATTTTTAATATCTGAGAAATAAAAAAACATCAGGAAATAAATAGTTTTCTAATCGAAACATATGTATATGTAAGTCAAAATATAAGTTATATTTTCTGGTCAATAAATGAACGGTTAAAAATAAACGGTTAATTCAATTTTTTTAATAAAAATCAGTCAAATAAAAACTTCTATAAAACTCAAATAAATAAAAATTCAAAAGAAATTCCCAAAATGATCTCTATTATTATGATATTGCAGCTTTGAATTTTAGAAATAAAATACATATATAATTGTTTAAAAATCTCAAGTATGATATAAGAGTTTATAATATGTGAAGTTTATTTGTTTTGGTTAAGCAACGCCTATTTGCATTCTACAGTTTTGAAAAGTTTCAAACCTCGCATCGAGTGTTACATGCATACGTTTTACCGACGTAAGTCTGTTTCCTTTATGTATCAAAATTGTTTGAATTGTACAATCCTGGAATCGTGTGCATGCCAATTTAATTCTTTCTGAAGCATAAAATATGTTTAATAAAAGTAAAAAGAGGAGCTTTAAGTGTTTACGTTTATATATGTATAGGAAAATATAAGCTTAAATTTTTTAAGTTTGGATTTTATTATCCAAAACCGAAATTATCTATTGATATCATTAAATTTCTTTTTGACATATCAAATATGTTTGATAACCAGAAATATATTAATTTTATTTAGTTACTTTGACATTTCAAGCGCTAAATTTACTCTTTCACTTCTGGAGCTGCATTTTTGGCATACGTTGTGTCCAGTGGTATATTTTCAAAAATATATTTAATTAATGAAGAAGGGGAAATAGTTTATTTGAGCATCTACCACCCCTTGAATCGAGTAGGATAATACCAACAGTAATAAGATTGGTTGCAAAAAAATATTGATTTTAAATGAAATGTTTTTGTTGGGTGGATTCTTGGATTGAAAGAATTCTATAGCTCTCTTGCGGTCAGAACTTCAACAAGGCTCGCCTACGTCAGCTGGAGGTGGACAAAACTGTGTCCATAGCCTGTCAATGCTCTGCCCTAGCTAGCCAGACTGGATACCATCATGTTCTAGGACCATTTAACCTATTTAACCTACTAGTAGCTGCTGGCCAAGGTCGCGAGTTGTATGGTACGAGAATTATTCACGTAAGGCAAACAAAGAGCTCGGGTTGACTACATTGTACGAGCGTAGGATGAATGTGACCATCGCAGAGCACAAACAGGTCTTTGTCTAAGTCACGTACACATGTCAACGGTTTATTAGGTGAACACAATAGTCGATTTTACCATCTTATCAGAGTTCCACGGTGTTGTTTAAGTCCTTGGTGCTTCAATTTTGTTTAACATGTAGGTCAGGATTTCGGAATAAGTGCTAATAAAGAAGTATAACGCAGTTTTAGACAAACCTGAGTTGTGTGTTCTCTCTTAATCTCAATTTTTGGAGAGATTATAAATAATGTAAAATTTTTACACAAACTATTCGATATCCTATACGATGATCACAAAAAAAATTTAAAATTAAGTCATTCGATCACGAATACGCCCCAAAGTTACTTTTATTTATGACAAAGTCGGTAGTGAATTGTTGTATTTTTATTGCTGATATATCTTGCAAGTAGTTCGTATTAAAATTTTTAGGAAACTATACATTAAAAATATTTTACGGTTATGGAAAGATTCCCTTTTATATGTAGACCCTGATAAAAGTGAATCTTTCAAATAATTACCGAGTTAATTTTCTCATTTAACAATCGGCTTTTTACTGCCAATAACAATGTTTTCGGTGGCTTTCATCTATTTCGTATTAACCGTTCTGTCGTTAACGGTTTATCTCATTAATAACACTGTGGAGTGATATTAATGAGAGTTTTTATTAGGTATTGTGGGATAGGCCGTTAAATTTTTTTCATAGCTCTTTAGCTAATTTATGCGTGTAAATTATTATTAATTAGAAAAAGCCAAATTTTCAAGCGTGCTCAAGTGAGGACTGTTATCGGTAATTAACTACTGACTGTAATTTTGAGTCTTAACTGTTAAGCTGAATGGCATTTATTTTCTCACAATTTCCAATTCGTTCTTTTTATCAAATAAATAAATTCATGTAAACAATCCGTTTAGTCACGCTACACAATTGGTGACCTGGAAGCCGGAACATTGTATAACTTGCGAGTGACGGCACACAACAATGCGGGGTCTACTGTTAAGGAATACACATTTGAAACAATGCGTTTTAGTGGAATGCCAAGTGAACTCGATCAGAGTGATCTGCCCGAAGTGAATAATTTATTTCGAGATGCCCATCTGATTGCAGTTATAATAACATCAATTTTCGGCACTATACTGGCTCTGATCGGAGCCTGCATATGTTTCAAAAATTGTAAATACAATAGCCTTATGCCAGAAACAATAATAACTCATTAAGGTTTATTCACACAGATCCACGTCATATCTTTTCACGCAATGTGGACACAATGAGGCCTCCTAACAGCGATGGAAAGGATCTACAACACCGTGAGCAATATTATGGTACGATGCGCAAATCGTGTCAGCAATCACCGGGAGATTCGGTTGTTGCACTTGAGCGCATACCTGAATACTCTGAAGATATATATCCTTACGCTACATTCCATTTACCAGAACACGAGAACCAATCGGCCAATATACCACTCAACCGCAAGGGCATGCAACCAATGTACGATCCCCGCAGTGGAGATGACAACACCCTTTCCAGCTCTGGCATGAAAGTGAAAAGATCTGTGTCGGGTAGTGGCAACATTTCAATGGGCGGTGGAGAATGCAACCATACGAATACGGAGAAGAGGCACAAGCGGCGTTCGAAGGCCATTAAATCTGAATCGGAAGAGTATGACAGTTTAAATAGTGATAGCGATTTAAGTGGCGAACGCATACGAGAAGATAATCGAAGTACTCGCACTGATACTTCAAGTCAATTGGAAAATACTGGCTTTAATGGTATGTAAAACACGTCTGAATATTATACGTTTCTGCCACTTTCTATAAATCTGTTTTTTTAAGTTCATGGACACAGTCCGCGAAGTGGTGGCAGCAATAAAGAACGCCTGTCAGTATTTAGCAGGCCTCAACTTCATAGTAAGTTAGTACCTATTTTAATTATTCAAACTGCACAGACATACAATTTACAGTACCAATAGTCATTTCAAACCCGCTAGCTAATTTAACATTGAGTAACTACCCATTTATCATACATGTATATTCGCTTTTGCGAATACTATTTTTACTAATCACTCCACATTTGCATTGCATCCACTTTTCAATACGTTAACTGTCATCTCAAGTAACTACACGCTACTACTAACCTAACCCAGTATAATATCTAAATCTACCCCCAAACAAACAGAAAACATTTTAACGAGCCTCCAGAAAGATTCCATGAACGAGAGCTCACACACTTCTAATGGACTGACATCAGAATCGGCCAATGAAGCAACTTTAAAAAATCCCAAGCGACCTTCATTTAAATCTCCCAAATCCCTTTTTCAAATTATAAAACCTACAAAAATTTTAAACAATACTTCCCAAGCAAGCTCCACTCCAATTGCATGTACCACAAACTTGAATTTAAAGCGTTCTCCTGAAAATGTAACCCAACCTAAGGTACGCATTCAACCCAAAACGTCCCATCAGCTTGTTCATATAATTAAACATCCCATGCCTGAGAACACAAATGCACAGAATCAGCAACCGCCTCGACCACCATCACCCGCACCCTCATACCGTTTTGCATCGTCCTCCAAGCATGATAACATTGCAGCTACTACTACCACTCAACCACAGCCACATCATCAAAAATCCACCAAAAATTCCCGCAATAGCCCCACTGCTTTAATCATATTGAAGTCATCTGGTAGCGGCAGTGGTAGTAGTGATAATGTTGGATATAACAAAAGCTCCTTATCCACTAGGCAAGCTGTCATTATTAGTTAGCTAGATGGACTTCATAATTGAATGTCTTATATTAAAACATACATGTACTGCAATAAGTATGTAGAAATAGCATAGATCAACTCATACGTATGTAAATGTATATGCATGCATTGATAAAAACATACATCCGTCTGTGAAGCCATATACATATGTACATAATTACGTGCATGTAGACTATATACATATATATATATATATATATATATATATATATATATATGTACATATATGTTCATGTCAATTCGATATTGTTATTATTTTACTTCTCTGATTTTTAATAATTAGTTCAACTCTCTGCACGTATGGCTTAAAACAAAATAAAGTTATACGATCTGTTATGAATTTTGTTTCTCTTCAAGCTGTATGTCAGATTTGTCTCTACTTTTACGATTTGTTCTGTGCCTGACCACTCTGTTGAAAATGAAATTCAACGTTAAGTGACAACGAAATATGTACATACATATATATTTTAGAATATCATGGAATGAAAAAGTAGAAATTGTTGAAAGCTGGAAAAATATGTTTTAAAAAACGATAATAATTATTTAATAATATTTTTTGTTTTGAGTTTTTTTTCTTGTGTTGTTAAATAAGATATCATCACTAAAATGCTCGCAAATTCGATTTCTTCTCATTGGTTATCGTTTAGTTGAAAGGGTGAAAACGTAAAAACTATTGAGGTCTTTTGGTTCTTCACATTGTAGATCAAGTGTAGAAAAGTTGGTACAATTGCACTCGTTTTGGTACAATTGAACTGTTGTATTCATAAGGAATAATGTAAACTTAAATATTGATTTCAAGCGAGTTTTTTATGAAAACTATGTTTATAAACATTTTTCAAATACACAATAATTTTCATGAGCGCCGCAACTGGTTAATAATTCCGATTAACGGTGGCATGAATGAATTCAACTGATTTTATTTAAACAATTCCAATACAATTTTACGGACTTGCTGTATTTGCTAGTCGTATTATAGTACTCTTATGCCCAATAAATCAGTGGCTATTTAAATGTCATTTAACTTTAAATGCCATTTAAATACCAAATTTCGTTTTTCACCGCAAACTTAAATAAGACTTAAATGTGCCTCATTAGCCATTTAAATGTTATTTTAATCGAGCACAGTAAACATACGACTTTGACTTTTTCTTTTAAGAAGAAGAACACATTGTGATGTTAAGAAAACTTTGCTAAAAAATTTTAAAAATTTGCGTAGTTAAAGTTAATTATCAATAGAATAAACTTGAAAATCAATAAAACAATATTTATTGCACAAATGGACTCTTAATACAATTGAAAAACTTAAAATAATTTCATGCACAACACTTGAAATACATTGAATCAAAAGCAAAACACATGCTTTCTGAACAATGGCGACTTTTGTTTACATATATCATGGTGCTACCACACTTTTTGCATAAGTTAATTGAAGTATTTAAGTCTGACTGTAAAACTGAAAGCTTATTTAAATAGACTTTAAATATTCATCAACATTAACTAAATCGACATTTAAATAGCCACTGATTTATTGGGCATTACACCTGCGACATATCTAGTATTTTTTGATTAGATTTCTCACATAAAACTAGATCTAATACTTCGCTGTAGAGGAAGTTTATTTGAGATGAAGTGAATTTGAAGGAAAATTTTTCCACATGGAATTTTAAACATCACTAGAATGATATGTAGAATACGTTCTAGAATCAAATCTCGATATATGTAGACAAAGAATTTTACGAAATATCCAACCTCAACGTTTCATTTACAGTAGATAACTTTATATCCAACAATTCAGTCATCTTCACGAATAGGTTAACATTCAGCTTTCAAGTTCGGTAGTAATTCAAAAAAAAGAGACAAGAAAAAAAGTCACATCTAAATGTTTAAAATATCCCGAAGTATTCTCTTGAAAGGATGCTCACGACGTGCTCTATTGAATCTAATTAGAAAAAACACTAAACTGATGTTAAAGTTAAGGAGGTGCCTTTGATCTCAAGTGAATAAAGCCGCTCCGCAAAGGTAAAACATTTTTATGTTAATCGCAAGAAAAGGTATTGATTTACACACATTTCGTAGTATGACCTTAAATAAACTTTAAAAAAATGTTTTCCTCTGAACAGTAAAAGAATTGAACGTAAAATAAATACGATAATTTGATGCATCAGCGCAATATCAACCCGTCGTTAACTGGAAACAACAACATATTTTGGCAAACGATTTTGGTTCTTCAATTCCACAGCTGACAAAACACGTTGTAAACTATGAAGGCCATTATTTCATTTAGCATACGCATTTTTATATTTGGTTCAGATAGATTTTTTTGAAGACCTAGCGATAGAGCGCCGTGAAGAACTTGAATAATACCATTCGGGGTTCTTCTGCGCAAAAATAATACCTGCATTCTATGGCCAACGTTTAGTTCGCCTGCGCCAATTAGTATTCTCTCATAAGTTCATCACTGTTGTCTACTGATCTCTTAGTTCGGTTATAGTTCATAATTTTACGTAGTTTAGCATAGAATTGGCTTCGTCGCAGTTTCATCTTCATTGATAGTGAAGTGTAGTATTTTAGTTGTCGCTACGATGACTTTTTAATGTGGTTTTTTCGGTCCTAAATAAGCGAAGAAAATTTGTAACGCAAGGTATGAAGTGGACTAACCCTCCGCCAGGGGGGTGGATTTTAGCTACACGGACATGCGGCCGTGTAGCTAAAATCCACTTATTGAATTCGGGGGTTTTTGCTGTATTTATGAAAATATATATACAATTTACATTGAATCTAATCTTATTAAGAAAATAAAACATGACTTTGTTAAAAAATAACCTATTTATTTTTATTTTTAAACAAAAAACATATCATATTAAAAAACTTAACAAAACAGGCTTCTTCTAGCTTATATATAATAAACACTTATTTTTTTATCAGACTTTAAATTAATTTTTATGCCTTTATGACTAATTAATGTTTATAAAAAAATAAGAAGAAATCATTTGGAAAAATCATGATAGTATTTGATATGCAAGATACATAAAATAAAAATGGCGCAAAATAGCTACGTTAACTGCGGGGATGGGTCATATTTACCCATGCGACTGATTTGAAATTCAGAGAGATTCAATATCTCCAGCGTAGAGAAGAGAAGTACATTTTTAAAACCACAATCATTTCGAAAAGTGACGGCTAATTATGACCCATCCCCCGGCGCCGGGTTAACTTGGGTCCGCCAAACAAAAAACTTGTCTTTTTGCCTATAATACCTTTTTATAAAGTATTCAAAAGGAAAGTGGATGGGAAAAAGACAAAAAGAAATAATTTTAGAAGCTATTAAAGAAAAACTAACATTCCCCACTCTCTAAAGATTAAAAGAAGTTTATAGCCCGTTATTCGAGTCGTGAATATATTTTCCAAATAAGTATTTGATAACTCCATAAAGGAGCCCTTAGCCTAGGCTTGCTAGATTGAGAGTAACAAAAGGCATGACATTTGAATTAAAAAAGCGGGATTATTAAAAAAAGCTGGACATTATGATACAAATATTTCACAAAAATATAGTTACTTTTTTGTTATACAGACAATTTAATTAAAATATATATGCTTACATTGTTTTTAACATTTTTTATATAATACTCTAATAGTGTTTTCTTTTCTGAAAAATATGCAACATTTTGTCACTTCTTTTGTAAAAAGTGGTAGTTTAGAGAAGTTTTAGAACAGGAATCATTTTTCGTGAGGCATTTAGAATTAATTTCTAATTAATTTTTTGATTTCAAATGACAGAATGTGGCCATTTTCAGTCAAAAAGTTTAAAAAATTTTAAATATTTTCTACAAAAGAAATCAACGTTATATACTACTTACATAACAAAATATAAATAAACTTAAATTTTTTCAGTTCAGTTATCCATATCGATATATATATATATATATATATATATATATATGCAGCTACGATCAAAATAATAGCAGCATCTAATGTTAAAATTATATAACGAAAGAACAAAATCATAAAAAAAGCGATTTCATTTGTCTGCACATGAGTGTAAAAAATTATAATAAAAATTTTATTTAAGGCAATAATTTTTAAGACCATTTTGTGAAAAATTTTTATAGCTGGACAAATTTTTTTTAGCTTGAAACTGGACAGGTACTTAAAAAGCTGGACAATCCAGCCAAAACAAGCCCGACTGGCAACCCTACCTAAGCCAAACGAGTAAAGATTTTCTAAGATAAAAATATTTTATGAAATGTTCCTTTAATTGCAAAATATATTAAAAGTTAACATGGCCACGATTCCAAATATGTTGCCTTGTTTAATAACTACAAGACATTCCTTTTATTTGTATTTGGAAGTCCTAGAGCTCTTAGGAATGGTGTTTGTTGATTAATATTACATATAAATCTGTTCAGCTTATATACTACTAAAAAGTTCTAGACGATTTAGGTTAGGGACTTCTGGAACTTCACTCAAATTCTAATTTTATATGTACTTAATCCTGGCTGTAACCAGACAATACTGTTAAGGATTAATACTAAAACGAAACCGAAATATATAATTGCCATTGAATTGAATGTCTTTAAGTTTCCCACAGTGGGGGCACGGTGCAAGTCTGAAAAGATTTCGAAAACCTCACAAGTACATGAAAGCGTGCATCATCAATAGCTGTTTTATAAATGATACACCGGCAATTATTTAAAATAAATATCCAATAAAATTGGAAAAAAGTTCACATATACTTAAGTATAAAATTCAAACCAAAAAAGTTTGACTTAATGTATAATGGAACAAAAAATTCAGAAAAATGGGACATGAAGAAAATAATCAAATGGTAACACAGGTATTATAACACACAAGTGTTAACATCAGGTTGATACAGTTCTCGGATTGTTTTTCACAATAAAATTTGTGTAAATAGAAAACTGTTATCACATTCAACTAAGCCACCTAAACAGTGGTGATAAACACAATATACACATGAGCACTGAAGATGAAAGTGTAGCGACTTTCGAAAACAGCTGTTCTGCTCTGCTGTGTAAGTTGAATAAAACTGATGTTGACTTCCTTCGTGCCTAGGAATATTTATCATCATGTCTTTCTGAGATTTTAACTAAGTTAGAACAATTTAGCCTATACAAATATTAATATAGCAAAAATAAAAAAATAAAAATTTTCAATAAAAATAAAATCACATAAAATATATATCTTTTTACAATAGACATATGCAACGTCCGCCAATTCAAATACACTTTGCATATTGAACGCACATAAATATATTGTCCGGCACTTTATATGTCATTTGATGTTGTAAAGACTTAAAATGTTCAGATTAGTCTCTGGGCTATACTGATTGTTGCGCTAAAATACATGTCGATAAAATTTCTGATATTTAAAAAATTGCACCGATATTTTCTTTTTGCTGATTTTGCATATTCAAAACATATATGTATGTCACTGATAACATGTTTTAGACTTTAAAAACTGTACGAAGGTGACATTACGCATATACATGCGTTAACATTACGCATATACATGCGTTAACATTACGCGTATACATGCGTTAAGTTAAACCTAAAGGCCATCCCTGTAACTTCCCGCTTATTTTAACCGCAAGGCTATCACAACCTAGTTTTTGTGATATTCTATGCCTTCGAGATAAAATAATACTGTACCAATTTTCATAACAACCGATTAGGCGTGAAAAGCGGTTACAATATAAGAATCGAGAACAGTAACTGATCAGACACATGATTTCGAAGTTAAAAAAATAAATAATTTTCTCCAATTTTTGCGTTCGTATATCACGAACCGACTAATAAAATGTGATTCTGTTTGCGGTGATCGACGTGGCTTGTATATATAAAGAACTAATTGGTTTGTGGAATTGACCGGTGAAGCCGCTAAAAAGTTATTCTAAAAAAGTCACTTTGAAGAATGCTCTTCTTCTCAATTATTTTGAGATAAATTAAAATCTACCGATTGGAATCGGTTCAAATTCGTGGAAACGCTCAAGAACGCTCCTCTTTCGATTATTATAGAAAATCTAGAACACCAACTAATTAGGTACATAATTTCGAAGATTTTCAAAACGCGATATCGTAATGTGGTAATTAGCGTAATTGAATAGTTTGAGAAACGATTTTTTCCTAACTTTGTTTGAGATATTTTGAAATTTACTAGCTCGAATCGTATTCCTGGGCCCTCAATATTTGAAGATAAACCAATAACTTCTTAGACTTAAAAATTTAAATTTTGCTAGAAACGATCTGAAAATAGTTTCAAAATTATTAAAATCAGAAAATTATATATTAAAAAATAACTCCGGTCCGGCAGATACTCAAATTGAAATTCGAGCGTTCTTCGTAGTCTAGCTGAAAATTACATGAGCTTGATTTTAAAAACAGAATTTAAGAAATCTAAATATCTTCTTAATAGCTGAAAAATCCCTAATATATTTATATATATGTATATATATATATATATATATATATATATATATAAATAAGTTGCATTGTGTTAGTAATTGATGTTCTCCGGAACGCGTGAACCGATTTTGTTGATTTTTTATATGAAAGGTGGCGTCAATACCAAGGTTTTTATGTAAATACAGTTTCTGTATGTGTATTGGTTTATGAGTTATAGCCATTTAATGAACACTGTAATCATTTCGAAATATTTGAGTTAATATTTTGAAAAACTGAAATACAATTTGTTTTTAAGTTCATTACATTTAAATTTTGGTCAAACCATTCATTTAATTTATATATTTAGCTTTTCTAAATCACAACTTCGGAGATCTATGAAATAAATTACATACTATGCACGGCCCACGTCATATGCATGAGTACGCGCAGGATGCAATGACTTATGTGCGTCATTACGGTCGACCAGATTTATTTATAACATTTACGTGTAATCCGCATTAAATATAATTTATTCGCTGGCCAAAGTCCTACCGACCGCCATGATATCACTTCCCGTGTTTTCAAACAGAAATTGAAAGCGCTTATGGGTTTTAGCGTGAAATCTAAAGTGTTTGGTGAAGTGAAGTTCTGGATGTATTCTGTGGAGTGGCAAAAGCGTGGTTTGCCACACGCTCACATTTCAATATGGTTGGTGAATCAAATCACATGGCATGAAGTTGAGAATGTTATATGCTCTGAAATTCTAGATAAAATAAGTGATCCTGAATTATATGATGTTGTTGTGCAAAATATGATACACGGTCCATGCACAGCCCACGTCATATGCTTGAGTACGCGAATAAGATATCTCTTGAAGCTTTGGAGAGAACAATGCAAGATCTCCGAGATAGCTCTGAGTTGTTTGGTGGTGCGTCGATTTTATTGCCAGGCGATTTTAGGCAAACATTGCCCGTCATACCTAGATCGGCAGCTGCCGATGGAATTATCCGATCTTCATATTTATGGAGATTTGTTAAAACATCAAAACTCACTATCACCGTTCGTGTTCAGTTGCAGAATGATCCATCTGCTGATAAGTTCTCTAAGCAGTTGCCGAAAATTGGGAACGGTGCAATGCCTATTGATTTCAATGCCTATTGATTACAATGCCTATTGATTACAATGCCTATTGATTACAATGCCTATTGCAATGATTGGTGCTGTACAAGTCTGTCGATACTGTTACCAATGAAGAAGAATTTTTTAATTCGTTGGACTTACCAGGATTGCCTCCGCATAATCTCCAAAAAGTACTGATTAAAATGAATTCGAATTTATTTATTTATTTTTTTTTTTTGCACTACGAAGTGTGCAAGGGGTTCGCTAGTATATACTATATATATATATATATATATATATATATATAAATATATTTATATATATGTGTGTATATATATATATATATATATATATATATATATATATACATATACATATATATGTATATGTATATATATATATATATATATATATATATATGTATATATATATATATATATATATATATATATTTATATATATATATATATATATATATATATATATATATATAGAAAATTACATTTTTAACTAAAATTAAATTCTTCGTTTGTTAAACTAAACAAATGTGCAAAATACGTACTCTTATTTCACTTATACTATTTTCCCAAATGCTTTAAATTTTTTACTAAAATTTGCAGTCAGTTGGCAAAAATGTATCAATAATGAAACAAATTATGTATTAATGCACAAATGTTGCCCCCGGGAATATATTAAATGTTTTTCTTTGGTTTGTAAGCCATTAAAATACATTTCAAGTTTATACACACTTGATAAATATATATGTAAATAGTTTTTACATAGCCCAAGCATACATTGTGCAATTTTTCTCGCTGTAATTCTTAGTTTGTGTTGCCAGCACAGTTGATAATCTTACGTTTGCCACCTTCAGAAAGCATTTTTCTTGGCCCTCCAGTTTTCTTCTCACCGTATCTATCTGGATCTTTTGCGAAATTTGTGACAATGGGATTAGTAGTTTCAAGAAAAATATGGGTACAACTTTTACATCTTCTTTAAAACTAAATTGTCTTTATAGTTATGTAACACAGATAAAATTCAGAATCGGAAATTTTTCTATTAAACTAATTAACTGATCTCTCAAATTTTGCAAATTAAAAGATAAATGGCCAATCATTTAAAATCAAATTTAAATTAAAAAATATTTAATTTACTGTAAGCAAAACACCAGAAAATAGATGTTTTTATAGTCTTGCAAAGGAGTGTATATATATCTATATATATATATACATATACATACATATATATATATATATATATATATATATATATATATATATTTATATATATATATATATATATATATATATATCTATATATATATATATATATATATATATATATATACATATATATATATATATATATATATATATATATATAAATATATTTATATTCAATATTTCGTTAACCTTTGGTTAACTTCTTCAGGAAACTCATTTTTTTTTTAAATTAATATTTTCTTCTTTCAATCAACAATCTTCAAATTA
>OY776276.1:28427402-28582402 GCA_963675445.1 Linnaemya vulpina
TTCGAGCGAATCCATGTCAACTTAAAATCCAATTCGTATTCACTGACCTTCGAACGCTATGAAATTCACTTTATATTAAGAAGTTAATATGTTGTAATTACTCGAATAAAGAGGATCAGGTGCAGAATGTAAAAACAGGTTTAAAACAGAGTTAGAAGATCTGAAATTCTTAGAAACTAAACTGTTGTAATGCTTGATGCATAAAACCGTAAACTAGCTATGACCTATCAACTCTTACGTAAACAAAACATTTACTTTAGAGGCTTTAAAGCTCCGCGTATATTCGAATACTCGTAGTGCTGCAATCCTGTACAGCTACATGCAATTTAAGTTAATGGCGTCTGCGTAGCAACTAAAAGGCACTCTTTGTTTTTTAGTTTTTGCAGCAGAAGCTGTTGTTTTTAATGAAGACACAAAAATATGTTTTTGTGGCAACAATTTCTCTTGAATTTTTCTTTAGCTTCATTTTCAAACCTTCCATCAACTGAGGCTGTGAAGAAAGTTTTTTTTTATTGAAATTTCCTAGCAAAGCTTCTTGGGCTTTTCTTGTAACATAAGTCCGATTAACAGGACCTATTAGTCTCTACAATTAAATACTTACCCCCATATTCATAACAAAATTTTAAATTTACCTTAAAGAAATTTTTTATGAAAAATTTTCAATAAAATACACTTCAAAATTATTTTTAAATTTAGAGAAGTATTAAAGAAGCCAATGGAAGCTAATAAGTGTTCAACCTATTGCAAGTGCACTTCACAGATTTAAGCATGATTGAAAAGATGTATGTATATTATTTCTGGTACTTAAAATATTAAAAGTTTATTGCCGTGCGGTTGTATACAAATCGCTCAAAAGGTTGCCGCACAACATTGGTAATTGTTGCCGCTTATGACAATTAACTCAGCAATCACTCGATTAGAGTTATGAAATTGGTGAATAAGTAATGGTCATGAATACGCAAACAAGAAAATTAAGAACCATATAACCATGTCGTTTTGTGTGCAGCAACTCTCAACACTTAAAGTCTTATAACATAACTGTAAAAATCAGACCAAATGAATAAGAAATATAACAATAACCTTCATTCAACCCGTATTGAATTTCTATTTTATAGGTTTACGTGGTTTGAATTCTATTGCTGAGGATATTCTTTTTTTTTAGCATCTGAGCGTCACTGAGGGAATGATACATACATACTCAGCGCTTTGTGCCTGAATCACAAAGAAGGGGATAGTGTTAAGAATGTGAAGGTGAATTTCTTTTTTTTTCGCTACAGTTACCGATGAAAGCGGGTATTATATTCTGTTCTTTTAGTACATGAAGGTGTTAATCGCAGTCGGATAATGTTCTGCGACTAGTGAGACAAGTCGATACTAAGGCAGATCAGAAAAATTCGACTCCATACACATGACTGTGTTTCGAAAATCGAGTCCTTAAGTGATCCCGACGTTCTGAATCCTTAGTAAGTTTAGCTGACTAGTCTTGAGTATGTATGTGTGAATTTGAATTTTTTTACTAATATTAAAAAATTTAAAACTACTACTCCTAAAAAATGCAAACATACCTCTCTCTGTTTTTTTACTAGCTGAATCAAAACTTTGCAAAATAAAACTTTTGCGGTGCAAAAGGGATAATTACAAAGTTTTAAAATCCAGAGAGAGAGAGAGAGAGAGAGAGAGAGAGAGACTACTCTATTGTAGCAGCTATATATAAGCTTTTCCGATGTAAAATGGGGCTTAGAGATGGAAAAAAACTGCCCATGGGCGAATGAACAGGTCACGTCAAATCTTCGGGAGATTTGTGGGTTGTGCTTTGATCGTAAAGATTTTTCCATTCTGTCAAAAGTTGTTTTAATTTTTGGCCGCTACTATATTTTATGTTTGTATTTTATCGGTGTTTGATTACCAATTTACTTTTGGTTATTGTCAAAAGAATTATTGCAAAACTACCAAGACATCTTTCTTGATGCCGTAGTCCATTGCCTATAACAAAAAAAAAAAAAAAATACACAAACAATATGTATGGCATAATTTATTGTTGTAATAATGGGATGAACTGATAGTTGAGTCATGACCGAGGCAATATGGAATAAAGTATTGAAAAAGAGTTAACCAGGATGTGATCAATTAGCTCTTGATAAAGTAATCAGAAACCAAATGGAGGCGGAATTGTATAAAATATATGTACTTATATCTTCAGTAGCTTTGATAAATATTATGTATATGATGTGAATATCATGGAAATCGGATCTGGTGTTTATGAAATTGGGATATTTTTATCGATTCGACATGGCTTCTCTATCTTGTAAATAATATAAAATATAATAAGTAAACAGATTTAGGATAAACATACACACAAACACAAATAACAAAAATTTACACGCATATATAAGATAAAATTAGTAATTATATTAAAACGGTTAATTGAAATTAAATTAAAGGAATGTTAACTGATCAATCAAATACCGTTATTTGTTTGTTAATCCAATTATCACACAATTGCATTTAATCATTGAAAGATAAATAATAAAATTAGAAAAAGTTCACCACTTAGGTGGACGTTGATTGCAAAATAATTTTAAAGTTGAAACTTGTGTCAATAATTAAAAATATACATGCAAATACAACTACCAATACATACTCATTATTTGGTATCACTTAGTTATTAAAAACAAAATAGAAAATAAAACTGCTACTGTTGTATTTAAACAATTCAGATGAATGAAGGTTTGATTTAACAGTTCGCCAAAATATGTGTCAATTTTTTACAAATAAACTGAAAAATTTAACGAAATTTAAAATTTTGTCAATCCAATTATACAAACTCATATAATATTTTAATCAACAAGATCAATTAAATTAAACACGAAAACATACTAATAGTGAATTAATTAATATACTCTGTAGGTTAAGCAACTAAATTATTGAAATACAGATACAGGCGCATTCTATATGAATTTGTACGAATATCAAACTGTTGTTATTTAATAAGTACTTTAGATTTTAAATTATTTAGTGGATTATTTATGTATGTATGTATTTGTATGTGCTGAAATACAAATGTAAACGAAATCAAGAACAAACCAAAAATAATAATAGGTCTAAATTTAATAAATTAATTACAATACTTATTACACCCGTTGTTTTCAATTAAGTCTTCCCCAGGGGGGTTAAAAACACCTGATAAAACAACATTTCTAAAAAGCTACAATAAAAGAAATGCTCCCAGTCCAAGCAGCTTCGTACAAAATAATATTCTTCTTCCCCTCTCTCCCATCTCAACTCATGAGCTGAGCAGCAAAAACTCTATTGCGTTAAGGGGCTAAATATTTCAATATTACAAAATCCCACTTAAATTAAGCAAACGTCGCACTCTTTACAAAGTCTTTACATTGTTGGGATACATTTTTACTTTAGATTACTAAATAGAAGTAAAATTTAAGGTGGAACAAAAATGCAGTATTATTTTCGATGCAAGAAAAAACAAGAATTATTATTTGTTAATGTTCAAAACAACAAAATTAGTATTTTTTCTCTTATGAAATTTACTATTTGATGTATTGTCAAACTCTTATTATTGAGTTTGACGATTTAAATATATTTTTCAAAACTAACAACAAAGTTGTTTGGTGGGCTTGGTTTGTTCAAGTTCAGTGTGGTTTTTTAAAAATGCGGTATGATTCTCAAAGGGTTTATAAAAGTCTTAAGATAAGAGTTTTGAAACTTTTCAAACTATGGCTGAAGTCTACTGACAACAAATAATTTGCATTGGTAAGTACTTTCTATATAATATTGAACACCTTTTGAAGTTTGCTTATCATTTTAGGTTAATGATGAAGTCGACAACCCTATGGATGTCTCTGCAAAATGTTAATGCTGCAAAACCACGGATGGTATATATATATATATATATATATATATATATATATATATATATATACTATTATATATGGAAATTATTTGGGTTTTAATTTGTATAAGTTTCATATTACACTTATTATAATGTGATTTTTTAAAAGTCTTTTGATAACTTGAGAGGTTTGAAACTTTTCAAAACTGTGGTTAAAGTCTACTGACGATTTGGTATAATACATATATGTATATATATATATATATATATATATATATATATATATACATATATATGTATATATATATATATATATATATATATATATATATGTATATATATATATATATATATATATATATATGTATATATATATATATATATATATATATATATATATATATTTATATATATGTATATATATATATATATATATATATATATATACATATATATATATATATATATATATATATATATATTTACATATATACATATATATATATATATATATATATATATATATATACATACATATATATTTATATATAAATATATATATATATATATATATATATATATATATATGTATATAATGACACTGAATTAATATGTTTTTGTTTCAATAAAGATTAAAATAGGTATAAGTTCATATTTAATTGTTTTTAGTGCATATTTTTATACCCTTCACAAAAATGTGAAAGGGTATATTTAGGTTTGTCATTCCGCGTGTAATTTCTTCGATATCAATATGCGACCCCATAAAGTATATATATTCTGGATCCTTATGAATAGCGATGACGATTGAGCGATGTCCGTCTGTCTGTACGTGAAATCGGTTTTCCCAAGCCCCCAGAAGAGCTAGAGACTTCATTCTTGGACTGATCGATTGGAAGTGAGCTAACTATTGAAATTCAGAAAAATCGGAACGGCGGTTCCAGAGCTGGGAAGCTTACACCTATTTCTCGACGCAAAATTAACACCAAAAACTGATTTTTTTTTATTTGAAAATTGAACCTATTTCATGCTTTGGGACTCCTCAACTGTCCATTTAAAACTTTAAAAAAAAAATTTTTCCAGGGATAGGAAATTAAATTTTTTTGCACATTCGGTATTTTATGGTACATATCATAACTAAAATGTTTAAAAATTTTAAGTTTTTCTTAAATAAAACCGCCCTTGGTGTAACGAAGATTTGCATCGATGATAAAAAATTTTAAAATTTAAAGTTCCCATCCAGGGTTAGGAAATTAAAATTTTTTTATACAATAAGCTAACCAAAAATCAACTGACGTCGTTTTTTCTGGTAAAAATTAACTTCGGAAAAACAAAATTGGTATCAAAAATTAAAAAAAATTAAAATTTCGATTCCAGGGTTCGATACTCCAATATTTTGTAGTACATGAAAGTAACGAAAGTGGTTACAAATTTGTAGTTTTCCTTAAAATAAAACCATTTTTGGTATCATGAAGATTTGCATCGATGAAAAATAAATCTAAAAATTTAAAGTTCCCATCCAGGGTTTCGAAATTTAAAATTTTATACAATACATAACCAAAAATCAATTAACGTCGTTTTTTCCAAGTTAAAATTATTTTTTATTTCGGCAAAACCAAATTGGTATTAAAAATTAAAAAAAAAAAATAAAAATTTCGATTCCAGGGTTGGATACTGTAATATTTTGTATAACATGAACGTTACCAAAATGGTTAAAAACTTGTACTTTTGCTTAAATAAAACCGCTTAACACATTATGAAGATTTGTATTTTTAAAAAATTTAAATTTCTTTTCCAGGGTTGGGAAATTTTGAATATTTTTTTTTATTAAACAAAAATGCAACTGAAGTTGTTTTTATTTTTTGCTAACTGAAACTATTTTATAAGTTAGAAAGCAGACGTAGGTTAGTGAAGGATATATAAGATTCGGCACAGCCGAATATAGCACTTTTACTTGTTTTTTTTTTTGCCATATAAGTGCCTAACACAGAAATTTTTAGTCTTTAGTCCTTGTCCCTTGTAATCACTATTGTCATGATTCACTCGTATTTAATACAAGTACACACTCAAAACATACTTATATTAACTTCACATTAATCCCTCATATTTCCAACAACATATCGTCCAAGCAACTATCAGAGAAACGTTAAATAATCACAGAGACTAAATGATTATACTTAAAAATAACAAGTAAAAAAAGCTGTGCCGAATCTTATATACCCTTCACTAACGTACGTCTGCTTTCTAGAAAAACTTAAAATTTTTAAACATTTTAGTTACTATATGTACAACAAAATAATGAATGTGCCACAAAAAAATAAATTTCCCACCCCTGGAGACGAAAACTAAATTTTTAAAATAATGTTTTACCAATGCAAGTTTTCATGATGTATAAAGCGGTTTTATATAAGATAAACTAAAATTTGTAACAATTTTTGTCACCTTCATGTACTACGAAACATTGCAGTATCCAACACTGGAAACGAAATTTTGATTTTCTTAGATTTTTGATACCAAATTTGTTTTGCCAGAATAAAAAATTATTTTAACCAAGAAGAAAAGACGTTAAATGATGTTATGTTATGTTATTGTATTAAAAAATTTAAATTTCCTAACCCTGGATGGGAACCTTATATTAAAAAATTTTTTTTCATCCATGCAAATCTTCATGATACCAAAAATGGTTTTATTTAAGAAAAACTTAAAATTTTAAATATTTTATTTACTATATGTACCACAAAATACTGAATGTGCAAGAAAACTAAATAAATTGTCCATCCCTGGAGGCGAAAATTAAAACTTTTTAAAATTATGTTTTACAAATGCAAGTCTTCATGATGTATTAAGTGGTTTTATTTAAGAAAAACTACAAATATCTAACCATTTCTGTCACTTTCATGTACTACAATATATATATATATATATATATATATATATACATATATATATATATATATATATATATATATATATATACATATATATATATATATATATATATATATATATATATCAGTTTTCGAACCCTGGAATCAAAATTTTTTATTTTTGATACTAATTCTGTTTTGCCAAGACAAAAAATAATTTTAACCAGGAAAAAACGACGTTAGTTGATTTTAAGTTATTTTAATGTACAAATATATGAAAATTTCCTAACCCTGGATAAGAATTTTTAATTTTAAAATTTTTTTTCCATCTATGCAAATCTTCCTGATGTATAAAACGGTTTATTTAAGAAAAACTTAAAATTTTTAAACATTTTAATTATTACATGTACCACGATATACCGAATGTGCAAAAAAAAATTCAATTTCCGATCCCTGCAATTGAAAATTTAATTTTTTTTTTATTATTTTTTACCAATGGAAGTCTTCATGATGTATAAAGCGGTTTTATTTAAGAAAAACTACAAATTTGTTACCACTTTCGTTACTTTCATGTACTACAAAATATTGCAGTACCGAACCCTGGAATCGAAATTTTGATTTTTATTGAAATTTTTGATACCAATTTTGTTTTGCCGAAATAGAAAGTAATTTTAACCAGAAAAAGACGACGTCAGTTGATTTTTGGTTAGTTTATTGTATAAAAAAAATTTTGATTTCCTAACCCTGGATAGGAACCTAAAATTTTTTTTTTTCATCGATGCAAATCTTCATTACACCAAAAATTGTCTTATTTAAGAAAAACTTAAAATTTCTAAATGTTTTAGTTATTATATGTACCACAAAATACCGAATGTGCCAAAGAATATATTTAATTTCCCATCCCTGGAAATTTTTTGTTTGTTTTTATAGTTTTAAATGGACAATTGAGGAGTCCCAAAGCATTAAATAGGTTCAATTTTCAAATACGCAAAAAAATAATCGGGTTTTGGTGTTAATTTTGCGCCGAGAAATAGGTGTAAGCTTCCCAGCTCTGGAACCATCATTCCGGAATTTCATTTCCATTCCGTAATTCATTGGAACCATCATTCTGAATTTCAATACCACTCTAAGTTAGCTCATTTCCAATCGATCAGTCCAAGACTGAAGTCTCTAGCTCTTCTGGGGGCTTGGGAAAACCAGATAGACGGACAGACGGACATCGCTCAATTGTCATCGCTATTCATAAGGATCCAGAATATATATACTTTATGGATCGCATATTAATATCGAACAAATTACACACGGAATGACAAACCTAAATATACCCTTTCACATTTTTGTGAAGGGTATAAAAACTTATTGTCATTATTGTATGGATTTATTATTCTTGTCAATTTTAATAAAATTGAATATTTTCACCAAAGTTTCTATAACCGTACAAGAAATGAATGACTGCAACTAATCCACAAAAACATTTTCACTAACACAATTAAAAATAATTTAGCCTAACAGCGTTACCATTTTTAGACTTTCCATACCAAATTCTTAAGGCAGAATTAGTTTGTACGTGCTGTTCTGTTCTGAATCAGCTGTTTTGTTTCTGTTCAATTGAAAATCTGTATGTGTAGTTTGTTGTTCCTTTTTCGTTCTGTTCTGTTGTGGGCAAATCTGTAGAAAATAGAATTCAACGTTAAGTGACAGCAAACTGCGCATATGTGTTAATTTTTTGTGGTGTCATATACATATACACTTTTTTCGTTGAGATTCAATATTTTTAAATTTTTATATTTTTATCAAATAAAAAACAATGGAAGACGAAAAGCTCATAGTTTTAGTGGAAGAGAATGACATTTTATATAATAAATTCAACAAATTCTACAGATTGCCAGAAAAGAAGCGGGCCGTATGGTCACAAATTTCCAAGGAAATGTGCTTACCAGCTAAGTTTCAACAAAACATTTATGTGATTATTTTACAATGAAGAATACAAATTTTTAGAGGAAACTTGCATAAAGAGATGGAGTTCATTTAGGGACAGGTTTGCGAAGGAAAAGAAGAACGAAAAGGTTGCGTCTGGTAGTGGCGCAACGTTTAAACACCGTTGGCATTTGATGACCCAGTTGGAGTTTTTGACACCTCATATAACTCCGCGTCCGCAAGTGTTTATTTAAAAATATTTAATTATTTATATTTATGTATGTATGTATGTACATGTAGAAACATATGTACATATTTGCAAACATCTAATATTTCCATTCAAATATTTTTATCTTAGAGTGCGTTCAACGACAAATATTGTTAATAAAAATGAATCCGCATCCAAAGACAACAGTTTCCAAGGACTTCAACCTTTGACACCTGAGTCGCAAACACAAACAACAAGTTTTTTGGATATTGAATTCCAAGAGTCATTGTTGCTGAACACATCAACACCTGTAAGTAAGAAAACGGTTCCTGAACCATCAAAAGTGAGGAAAAACAAAAAGCAACCTGATGATACTGATAAATTGTTTGGGGAAGCATTAGAAACTTTTAAATAGTTTTGCAAGTCAAAGGAAGAAAAAATGAAAGAAAAAGAAACTAATACCATTACTGCTTTTGGAAAAATGGTTGTTGCTACACTTAACACACTTAGCAAAACCAAACAAACAACTGACATGAATGCGATTACAGAGCTGCTTATGCAAGTGAAACTACAACCGGAATGAAAAAAATCTTAAAAACCTAACTGAGATTAAAATATATGTTATTATATCAATAAAATTGTATTGATTTTTAATTCTTTTTACGTATGTACTTGTGTTTAACAAACCACTGAAGTGATATATTATTTATTATATAAGTTATCAACAAAAATTAGATTTTTATGTTTAATTTGATCTCAATAAAATTGAATTGCTATTTGATTTTCTTTACTAAGGCATTATTACTCAAGAAATTTTTAATATTCATATAGAGCTATGTGCGTACATACTTACATGTTAAACAAAATTTTTAAAATGAATTATTTTATATAAATCCACGAATATATAGTTATTTTATTTCATTATTATTTTATTTCATTTCAATTAAATATAATAATACGTTACATGAAGTTTAAAAAATAGATGTTTTATTTAGAAACATCTCAATTTAAATACAAGGTAAGAAAAAAATTTTCAAATAATGGATCTTATTAAAATTTAAATAAATTATTTTATTTAGCTTCTATTTACTTTACCGGAAGTCAAACATTCAGGTTTCGTAACGATCTCTTTGAAAAGGTAAGGTAAATTCCGATAGATTTTGTGAATAATTTTTAAGCCAGTCTCAAACTATTGACTTCTAAAAATCATACGAGTAGATAAAATATAAACAATATAATAAAACAAAGTTCATCAAAATCAATTGAAAAAAATATTTAATAATTCAGAAATAAATAGGTTTTATTTCCAAATCGTTTTTCTTCACATACCTGTTTAAATTGGGTTCTGATTATCAATTTGTCCTTCATTAGAGAAATATTCAGCCAAACTATTTCTTAACTGGACAGCGTGTTCAGTATTTCTTCCTAGGAAAATTCTTTCGCAGTTATCAGGAGAACACTAGAGTTGTGAGAAGTATCCTCCAACGAGCCGATAAAATGCCAAATGCGTTTTCTATTACCCTTCGAGCCCGAAATAAACGATAATTAAAAACTGTTTTTTGTCTATCAATATTTGTACCTGGATAAGGGCGCATTAAATTTGGCTTTAAGGGAAAAGCTGCATCTGCAAAAAAAAAATGTGGAAATGGTATTGATGATGACGGTAGGAACTTTTCGGGTGGCACAGGAATTGTGTTATCTAACACTGACTGTCCAAAACGACTTGTACGAAAAATGCCTTAAAGAAAGATAATTTTACTCAAACTTTTACTTATTGTCATATACTTGTATGAAGTATTGTATTTATTTACCTCCATCACTTTGGCTGCCATAGCTTCCTGCACTAACAGCTATAAAAGTATAATTTGCATCACAAACACCCATTAAAACAACACATTTTTTATTATAATATAATAAATATTATAGCTATAATATTATATAATAATATATAAAATAGCACAGAAAACACAGAAAACTCAAAAGTGACAGTTCATTTTGGCCCGTATCAGCTTTTGCCTAACGATAGTGCAAACGAGTACAAAATATGTATACGCAAAGCTGAAATGATATGTTAGAAGAAATGGCTATATATGGTCATCTCTAAACATATGTTTTACAATTTACGCAAATAATGGGGGTTGAAAATTTAACAAAAATTTCGTTTAGTTAAAAAATTGTGAAATAAATAATAAAAATAAGTGTTGAGTGATTAAAGAGACAATATTAAACTGTTTATAAACATTAAACTAATATATCAAAAGTCCTAATTTGTGGCTGGCGGTCAATACCGTAGGAAATCAACATAAAAATGAGCCAAGATTCCCAAATGATTGAAATTCTTGTAAATTAGTTTTGTTTTTAATTTTTATTAATTTTAGTGCTCAGAAAAGTAATTGTTAATGGTTTAAGAACTGTTAAATGTTTTTAAAATATAAATCGTCGCACTGATCATCACGTAATCACCCTGGATACATATATTAAATGGGAGTATGGGAGGCGAAACAAGTGCTTAGTGCATGCTAATAGATGGCTAAGCCGCTAAAAAGGCATGCTCCCAGGCGTAATGAGAACCTTAAACTATAAATTAAGCCGGGAATGAGAGCTTCATTGAAGTCACAGAATATCGCGTCAAAAAAATAAATTTCTAATCAGAGATACGACTTAAGTTGAACTGCTGCAACAAAATTGGAAATTCCACAGACTTAGAAGAGGGCGGTAGCTACGTATTATTTATTTTTAGCAAAAGCTATGATTACAATAGATCCTTTACTAAAATTTACTTATACACAATTTGTTATTCCATATATTTCCGTACTAGGCTTGCGTTGACTTCAATGAGCATGAAGTGCACAAAACTACTGATAATTTCCAATAGATCCGTCTGTTACTGTAGCTTCGAATCCTTCATGTTTTCCCAGACCTAAATATATCATTTAACTGATAATATGCTGTACAGATTCCAAAGGTAATTATATTTGTCAACATATTTATTTATTAAAAACAAATAAGAACAATTTTCTTTTACCGTTTAGGAAATAGTGTTTTTCCAACCTGACCGCCTTTATCAATTTTAGTGGCAAATAAGAAAATTGGAAACCAAGATTATGAAAATAAATTTTTGGTTGTAGCACAACTCATGGAAAACCTGCTGAATGAATGTTAGACCGTTTTAATAACTTGCATAAAGATCTAAAAGCAATTGGTGAACTGCATATCAAAGAAACGAAAGGATTGTATAGGAATAAGCAAGAGTGTATACAATGTAATTATTATTCTGTTATAAAAAATGTGAAATTTATAAATGTAATCTCTATCAGATTAATGGTTTATTAAACCTAATTTAAAAGTATTAATCGAAAGAATTCGCTAAAGAAAAAGGTTATTGGAAACAAATCTGAAAGTAGCTGGAAAACATTAGAGTAGAAAATTGTTAAAGTAAATGCAATTGTGATGGTTTTAAGATTCAATATATAAAAAATACGTATAAAGAAATATTGATAAAAACCTTGCAGTAATGTTCTTAAATTTATTTTACTCTCAATAGAAATTCAAGATCTTTAAAATGTACTACTAAATTTTATTTATTTATTAACAAATCTTATTGATATTGTGTAGGTTTCCACACTACCATAGAGGTACACTTAGTGCGTTGCCAATTTTTTTAAATGGCTGGCTTCCCCAATAGGCGTAAACAATTTTTTTTCTCAACATGCTCCGGGACAAAAAGCAAAGCTTTTATGCTCCTACATAAAAGCACACGAACTTAGAGTTTTGCCCTATGTTCCGATACAAACATTCATATAAATTATTTTTCTCTCACTTTGATTAATTTAAAAACACACTTCCATATTCTTCCTACCATTTTAATATTCACTTGATCACTGGTGGAAAGGAGGAATAACTTCACCGCACTTATATCACTATTTTAAATTATACACATCACACAAAATATACGTCGTATAATTCGGAAACAAATTCCTAATTCTCTATACCATTTGCATATCGTTGGCTCCTGAAAAATAAAAGAGTTTTAGATATTATTAAATTTATATATGTATGTATAAGAAAAATTTACTTACATATTTTTGCTGCTACCACCACCGATTTTTTTGTTTTTGTGTTCTTTTTTGGCATTTCACACAATTGGTAATTCGTGGACGAAAGAGTAGATAATGTTTCACCCATAAATTACCAATTTCAAGCACTAAATCTTACGATAATTTAATTATTTTAAATTTTTCGCCAATAATCCTGCCAAGAAATTTTAACTTTTTGTAAACAAAAATATGTCATTTTCTATCGACAAGAAAAAGAAAAGAGACAGCAAGCAAAGAAATGTGCTGTCCCTCTCGCAACATCGGTCGAAAATATTACCACTACATACACAGTTGTCATGTCTAATTAGTTTATGATCAACAGCTTCTGAGCCATCAAAATCGACAGCTTCTGCGCCACCATAATCAACCAGTTCTAACCATTTAAGAAACAAGATTATTTCAGCGCAAAACGGCACATACTCGATATGAAAATTAAAAGAACTCAGCTATCAATGAAAGGAAAGGAGCTTCAATTACTAAATAGCTCAAGTTGATAAAATGTATTTCCTTTTTATTTTTTATTATGATATGAATTTTTTGTTTTTATGTTAATTGGATTTTTTATAATATTTTGCTAATAAGTATTTTTTAATTCGTGTTATTAAGAATTCGTTCATGAAGTTATTTTGTTATAAACGTTAGTGCCATATACATATGTATTACATACATACATATATAACACAGGTCAACACGATTTCTAAGGCCCGTGATTTTCTAGTCATTTTGTGCATATGATACTGAGCTCTACTTTAAAAAAAGTAATTTATAGGCATTGATGCTCAGTAGCAAGTATATACAAATTGACCACGAAACCTTACACCTTAGATAAAAAATATTATTCTGTTGGTCTATATAATTTATTACCTTTAATTAAAAAATGGATATATGTTATTTTGGTGATACAAAATTTTTAAGTTAATATAATTTAAGAAAAGTAAATTGAAAAGACTGATTTAAAAGTATTGTAAACTGTTTTTTATTTCTTCTCTTCTGTGATATGCCTCAGTTCTTTGTGTACCAAGGCATATTAATACTAAGTGACCTTATTATGCAAAATGGCGAACAGCTAATACAATTCGCTTTGAACTTGTATGTCGAAATCTTCTGCTTTCGCCTTGAACTCGCCTGTCAAAATCGTCTTTTTAGTCTTCGCGCCAAAGAAGACAAATTTCTGAAGACTTTTTAAAAACAAAAATATATTTTGTGAAATTGTTGAAAAATAAAAATTATTGCGAATCGACTTGTTTATAATTGTTAGTTAAATTCTTTTTCTTAAAAAAACTTTTATTAACTAATAAAACAATGTGTGTTTGTGCAGTGTGTAAGCGCAAATTCTTTAAGGGAGAGGGATCTTTGTTCCAAGCGCCGAAAGATGTGGTATCCAGACTGAAATGGTGTGAGATTTGTTGCGTAAAACTGTAGCACTGATCTGCTGCTTATCTCATACCAAATGCTAAACCCTTAATGCGGAATGTTTCTTCTCCTCCCATAAGAGAAGTTGGCGAGTCACAGTAAGTATCATCCTTACAAAAATAAATGAAATGTATGCATACAAATAAATAATTATATATATATATATATATATATATATATATATCTTTTCAGGAATGGCACACCAATAGCATTTAACGAGGCTGAAAATATTGCTTCAAAGGAAGTTGTCCAAAAACTATTTAATGACAACAATAAACGTATGTTTTCTTTTTTAAGATTTGAAGAGGGGGTGATGGAAACAGACCACAAGTAGCAGAAAATGCAAACCGAGAGAGTATTTGAACAGTTTATAATTATTATTTTAATAGTGCAACTGAATTAAGCTAACCATAATAAAATATGTTTCATTTTTCAGAATTGAAGAGGGGGTGATGGAGGCATACCATAAGGAGCAGGGAATGCAAACCGAGTAATAATTGAAATAGTTTATATTTAGTATTTTATTAGTGCAACTGAATTAAGCTAACCATGTAGATATATATATATATATATATATATATATATATATACATATATATATATATATATATATATATATATATATATATGTGTAATGCATATATAATGCAGTATATATGTATATGTAATGCAACATATTTTTAAATAATTTAAAATAATATTATTAACCCACAATATATTAACATAGCAATTCATAAGAAATAGATTGTATTTTGTGTAACTTTTTTAATATATTATTAATTTAATAAACATAAGATGGATATCCAATAAAACTTTGCCTGAAAATTATTTAATGCATACTGGTGAGTTCATATATGTAGAATAACAAGAAAGAAATATTTCGTAAATATAAAAAATAAGTTAAATTCACCGTTGTTCCCATCTACTTGATTCTTGTTCTCTTTGCTGTAAAGTTTTCATAGGCTGCCTCGGACGTACAGCATTTTTACGGATTTCAGTAGTCTTGATTAGCCTTCTTAGAATTTTTACAGCGTGATTGGCTGTGGGTGCTGTATAATTGGCAGACTGATAATCAGTTTGTGGTTTGTGTAAAACCACCAGAACTGGCTAAAATGTTGCCGCCATATCATCTAAAGACGAATTGTTTATTTGCGTCATAGCGTGTTTTCAAAAATCGTTTTGCATGACTCAAGTTCCAAATTAAGGAATCATGGCTAGAGCCTGAATATCGTGCATCCAAAAATCGAATTTGCGATCACAAATCTATGTTAATATAAAATAGTTATACATAAATATAAAAAAATCACAAACTGACTATCATGGCATTTCAGCTAAAATATCCTTGCAGTTGAAGTATAGATGCACCTCTTCTTTTTAAGGGTCTAAAATTTTGATATGTGTTCCGCCCACACACCCATTCACACCTGGAAATTGCATTTTTCGAAAAATGTAACTTAGCTTTATATATAGCATATATATTAGCAAACTTTTCTTTGACAACCATTACCTGGGACAAAATTTTGGATACGACTGTCTGTGACAGCCCCAGGTTGAAATCCTTTCCAACACTGAGCTGGTGCGACCCCTGAGCCAAACATCTCAATATCGCTGGCAATTTTATGGTATTTGGAACATATGTTGAGCTCGTCCCTTTTTTTAAATGAGGCTCTATTATTTGTAAGACATGTTTAAAAGATGGTTTATTTGACCGAAAATAACCTTCAAATCTTAAAAATGATAAAAAAAACCCATTACTTGGAAAATTATTGCTTCAAGTGTGTTACTTACTTCTCAAGGGCAAGTTAAAAATACAAGATTTCTGTCTAAGCAGTCTTTTTTCCATTACAATTTTTTATTTTCGTCGTCACTGGAGTACGAATCGAGAAGAAAAATCATTTTTATTTTAATGTATACACAATTTTTTTATTTATTCAAATAATCAACATCGTCATAATGCTGTTAGGGAATACAATACTAGTATTGACGTTGTGTTAAATTGATGTTGCCTCAAAATTGATGACGATGTTGTCGACGCCAAATAGAATAAGGGTGAATATTTTTATTTTATGTATTAGATTTTGCAACCTATTATTATTATTAACATTATTATTATTTTCATTAATATTAATAACTTTATTCCTAACTTTTATTATAATATTTTTTTATAAACTATTTGTTATTCAAGGAAATTAAATAAAATTTACATAAAACCAGTACATATTTTAATAAATTTTTATATATGTGAATATATGCACAAATGTGTGAGTGCATACAAATATATGAATAGAAAATAGAAAATAAAAAGTTATAATATCTTTATAAAAACGTGTAACAAAAATTTTAATTCTAAGCTTTTATACAATATAAAATATTAAAGAGATTTACAAAACAAACAAAAAATATTAATAACAGTACACAGCGTAACTAAAAATACATAAGTATATATAAAAACACAAACAAACGAGAACATATAGAATGTTATACAACTAAAAAAAAAATTAACGCGCAGTTTTAAATTGTGAGTTGTTTTGACAAATCAAGTGTAAAACTTCTTAAAAAATTTCCTTACAGAAACACTTTTATTCCCGAATTTCCAATGATTTACGTCGAAACGATCGAATGACAGACGGTTCTCACAAAAAATAATTACAGAGACACTCTCATGTGAGAAAAAATTTTTTGTTTCAATTCACATAGTTTTTTTTTCATAACCATCGTTTCATGTGGAAAATTTGTCGATACGAGAGTTACAAAAACGAGCTACTGCAAAATAATAATTATCATACTTCGCTCAACACCAGCCGAGTATTCCTGTACCTCGTTTCTGTATTTCTCGCATCGTAAAATCTTCCGCATGAAACGAGCGAATTGCAACAAAATCAGTGTAAATTGAAACAAAAAATGGTTTTTCTCACACAAGTGTTTCTGTATCTTTATTTTGCGAGAATTATCTGTCATTTAAATAAATTTCCAACAATTATTGGAAGAATGTGAGAAAAAGTGTTTCTGTAAGAATATTATGCGAAAAATTTCTCACAAGAACTGTCAAAATAAGGCACATTTAAAATTGTTGCGAGAAAAACAAATATATAGAAATATTTTTAATTTCGTTTGCACGAGTATAAATATGGAACCCAAATCAGCAGAAAAGGTAAGTAGCAAGTTCTTTCAATAAAATAATTAAATATACACATCTACATATGTATGTATGTACACAAGAACTGTTTGTTAATTGCTTTTTTTAATTTGGATAGAAAATAGAAAGAATTTCTAAGCAACAGAAGCAAAAACTAGTGGACCACATGTTATCCAATTTAGAATTTGCTAGAGGGCAGTTCGACAAAATAAATGCAAATTCAAATTTCAAGGAGCAATGGGCGTCACTTAAAGTTTCTTTAAACACCTTGGGTGGGAGTGAAAAGAGTGTAGAACAATGGAAAAAGGTAAGATATTTAGGCTTTCGTGAAGTTCCCCCAAACAAAATAAAAATTGGCCTATGTCATAGACATTTCTATCACATAGGCTAATTTTAATTTTGTTTGGAGGAACTTCACTAAACTACATTTGCTCCGATTTTTCGTATGTATTCAATAGTAATTGATTCGACTTACTTTATTGTTCTTAGTGTTGGATAGACCTCAAATCAGGCGTTAAGAAGACCATTAACACAAGAAGAAAATTCATGTACAGAACCGGTGGTGGTAGCTGGGCAGACGTACCCCGTGATTTGAATCCATTAGAAGAACAAGTACTTAAGATTATGACCGTTGACGCCGTAGACGGCGACTCACGTACTCCTGAATCCGGTATTATATTAGAAGAATCAGAGGTACGTACATACATATGTTTTATAAATGTTTAAATTGATTAATATAATATTTATTTTTCTAGGATTTTAGATCCATTGAATTTTTAGAATGCGATGAATTATATATCCCGTCAATTAAAAAGATAAAAATAGGAAAACAATCACCACCATCAAGTTCTGCAAAAGTTTTGCTTAATAAAGTTTCACCCACATCTACAACTAAATCATTTTCCAAATACGCCAACGCTTTAAATGAAGCAAAATCAATGCAAAACGCTGTGATAGAACGATTAAATAAATAAATAAATGTTTTGTTGTATGTAGTATATTAAATGAATTTCTTAACAGGTGATCGCAAGATAATTTGCCTCAAAATACCTTCTTAGGATGACAAGATGTTAAGATCTAATATTAATTTTATTTTATGTTTTTTTTATTATATACTTATGTATACATATGTGCTTTATGTTTTTTAAACAAGTAATTTTTCGGTTATAAAGAATTAACAATGTGATTTTTTATTTAATTTTCTTTATTTTTTTAAATAAAAATTTATTCCAAACGAATTTTTGTGTATTTATTAAAAATTTTTATACTTTTACAGAAAAAAGTTTTTTTGTATAAAAAAAAGATTTTTTTTTCAGAAATAAAGTTTTTTTAAATATATAAATCGCAACGCTGATTACAATTAAAATTATCTTCGGCTACAAATTCTGGGTTTCAGTCTATCGCGAAGGCGATAAGCTTCACGTAGTGGTTCTTCTATTTCCTCATCGTTAATTAAAACAGTTTCTTCCTCTTGTATAGCTAGCTCATTATCTTCGCGCATCAAGCCATGTTCCCTTCTAAAATTATGTAGAACCGTGCACGCATTTAAAATTTTTCCCGCCAATTGTGGTGTGGTGTGCAATCCAACTTGCAAGCACCTAAAAACGCCTTTTAACACACCATTTAAGCGTTCAACACAATTTCTAGCTTTGGCATGTACTGTGTTAAACTGCTTTTCATCTTCAGTTGATGAACGGTATGGTGTTATTAGCCATGGTCGCAAAGGGTAGCCAGAGTCACCTGAATGAATCGATGCAAAATTAGAAATATTTTATACATAAAAAATTTAAAATATGTATTTGAAAGTTAAATTGTAATTGCGATTTAAAGTATTTTTATTTTTATATAAATATACTTATGTATATAATCATATGTAATTATGTATAAAAATATATAATTACATATATAAAATTTGAAAACCTCACTCGATTAATCGAGCAATTTTAAATCCAAAAATGGATTAATTCTTTACTCGAACAAAACCCAAAGTCAAATAATTGAATACTCTAATACATACCTAACAACCAAGAATTATTGCTCCTGTCTCTTTCGTGCCGCTGTTGCAATAAAACGCTAATGCGCGAAGCTTCCCAAATATAATAGTCGTGCGCTGCTCCACCAAACCTTGCAAAACCTCTTAAAATTTTCTAATTATTGTTGCATATCTGAAAATATATGGGAGAATTGGTAAATGCAGTACAATTGTAATCATAATGAGACAAATTCTTACTAGCTGTACATTTTTCGAGTGGTAGCCTTTTCTATTTAAGTAGCAGCCCTCAACTTCTTGTGCTGGTCGTTTAGTACGAATATGCGTGCAGTCTATGGCCCCTATCACGCCAGGAAACCCAGTTTCTTCATAGAATCTGTAAATGGTGTTCAAAATTTAGATGTTTCAAAAAACATAAATATTTGTATGTAAATAATATTTACTTGTGTTTTATAGATTCATATTCAGAAACTGCAGGAAACTTAATCCATTTAGCCATTAATTTAGTTTCCAAAATACCTGCTATCTCATGAACACAGCGGCAGACAACACGTTTGCTTACAGAAGCCGTAAGATCCTGTCTAATGTCTCTGTAATAAGAACCAGTAGCAAAAAAATGTAATGCTGTGCACATTCGAATGGGTTACGGTATAAACGTTTTTTTCACACTCTTTGTCATGTAGGGACTTATATCATTGAACAGTACAAGAGATGCGTCTCTGCTCAAAGGATATAAATGCCTGAATCGTTGCTCCGGAATGCTGAATGGATCTGTTGCATCTCTGAGTTGTTGGCGATAAAGCCGCAACATATTTCGGCGATCAAGCTGTTCAGCAGTTATTAGTGCAACACTATACATTTTTTTATTTAACAATTGAAACTTTGTATTTTTTATTTAATAATCCACAAACCACAGTAATAATTATTTATTTTAACTTTTTGGCTTTTCGCTTTTCTTTTGTTTAGATTTCACTTGCATTTGACAATTAATAACTGGAAATATTCCAATAAAAACAGAATCAGTGTTGCCTGTTCTCGCATTCAAATACAGAAACACTTTTCTCACAAAGCGAGAAACGATGGAATTTTTCGTTTCACACTTCATGTGAGTAATTTTACGATGCGAGAAATACAGGAACGAGATACTGAAAACAAACAAACCAAATAACAAATGCCTGCACGCATTGGCGTTTGATAATTATGCCCAATAAATCAGTGGCTATTGAAATGTAGATTTAGTTAATTTTGATGAATATTTAAACTCTATTTAAATACGCTTTCAGTTTTACAGTCAGACTTAAATACTTCAATTAACTTATGCGAAAAATGTGCTAGCACCATGGAATATAAAAACAAAAGGCGCCATTGTTCAGAAAACAGGTGTTTTGCGCATTATTCAAAGTATTTCAAGTGTTTTTAATGAAATTATTTTAAGTTTTTCAATTGTGTTAAATCGTACAAAAAAGTGTAAAATAAAAGACAACAAAATGGAAAAAAGAAGCCCAAGGTTTACAGCATCAGACGTGGACTATTTATTAGAAATAGTCAAAAAGCACAGCAGTGTTATTGAGTGCAAAAAGACGGACAGAGTTGGCGCAGAAGAAAAAATAAACGTGTGGAAGGAAGTGGAACGCGAATTTTATAGTGCATAAATTCACGCAAACATTTAGGAACTACAAAGTTCTTAAAACATAATATCTAGCAACTATGTCTGAAATTTTTAAATGCGTGTCACATAGTTTGAACGTTAATAGAAAAAAATCCTTCCTATTTCTGTATAACTCAATGTCATCCCCACCTCTAAAATAAAATATATATATATATATATATATATATATATATATATTTATATATACATATATACACATATGTACATATATTTGTGTCTCGTAAATATTTGCAAGAAATCTTACCTGGAGATATAATTTGCATATAAGTGCCATCTAGTGCCTCAAACAACATGAGGAAATTTTGCGGTGTCGTAAGAATCTTCTTTGTTTTTTGAAAAGCAATGAAGCGACTTCTCAGTAAGGCTATGTAATGCGTAAAAGTTGCTACGACTTTGGAAACTTTAGCCATTGAGACACCGTATATATCTCCAATTGTTTGCAATATTCTACCAGTTGCGTAAACTCCTAACATTATTAGAAGCAAATGTTCCTCACTAAGGGAATGATTCCTGAAATATATTGTTTCTGAAATTCTAATGTTAAACATTTTTTATAAAGGTTTTATTACCATGCAGTAAACAGATTTCTTCGACATCCGAAATCTTTGATAGAACTCAGCGTGTCCTAGAACATGGAAATAATTTAGTCGTGTTCGTATTGTACGTGAACGCCGCAATAATTTTTTTTTTCTGTTTGTGCACAGAATAGTGCATCCAGCATGTCTTCTTCGTCAGAATTCAATGTTTTTGTATAAATAATGCCACGATTGAAACGAATTTATTTGTTGTTATTAACTTTTTAATACTTATTTTTTTATATCTAACAAGCTGTAAGAAAATTCAGCATACACAATTTGGAGAGCGAAAACAAACTTTTATAAATCATATGGTAGTATGAAAAACTTAAATTGAATTTAAATAGACCTGGTAGGATATTTAAGTTGTATTTAAATATGATCTGTAAACATGAATTTTGTATTAAAATAAGACTTTAAGTTTAAATAGAACTTAATTTTGAAGTTAAAAACTGGGCATAACAGTTTTAAAATCATCCAAGCAAGTAAGTAGATAAATATCTTACATTTGGTAGTTATTATCAATATGTTTGTGTGTACGTTCATATTAGATTCAAAGTATCAAGTGGATGTAGTTAACCAGTTGGCGGAGACTGAAGATGACACATTTGAAGAAATCATATTTTCCGAAAATTCCAGCTGTGAAAGTTTAAGTGTAAGCGTGTTTTTACCTTATACAACCGGGATAATTTCAGTCTAGTTTCGGTGAAGTGGAACCTGACCTATAAAAAATGAATGATTAAACACGCCCACAAAACTTTTGATCTCACTGGTCAAAGAGATGAGGTAACAGTGAATCGGTGAAGCTATAAACTAAAAAGAAAATGTGGCAAATTATTTCGGAAAGAATGGCAGAAAATGGTTATATGTAAGACAACAGGTTGAGGCAAAATGTTACAACTTGGAAAGGCAATACAAAAAAAGTAAAGTACGGAATAGACAAAGTTCTATCAAGAGTATGTTTAGGTTCGTTTATATAACTATTAACATTTAACTATTTTATTATATAGCGAATTCTATGATCTCCAAGAGCGGCAGTGCATAAATCCGGAATATGTGCTTCATGAGGAATCAGCAGTGTCAATATCCGAAAGAGATCGTGTGGCAGAAAATGTTTCCAGCACCTCGAAGGAATCGAAAACAAATTGTAATGAAAAGGTATTCAACTTTTTAATTATGTCTATACGAATTTATACTAATTGTTACTAATTTATTTAACGATTTAAGAGGAATGAAGCCAGGAATAAAAGAAAACTATAAAGAAATAAAATACATGAATATTTTATGAATTTTTTGTAAATGAACAATTTTCATTGTATTTATGAACAAATTGATTAATTTATAACAAAAATACTGGGAAAATTAGTTCCGCAGCTGTTATGACCAAATACATGTTATTTATGAAAAAAATTCTTTCCATTTATGAAAATTTTCATAAAAAATTGGTCAATGTACAAATTCCTAGAATTTATGAATTTTTTTCAGAAATTCTAAAATGCATTCATAAAATATAAGAAAATTCGTATTTTATTTTTATGAACTTTTAATATTAATTACATAAAATTTATGTAAATGTACATACATTTTTGTAGAATTTAATGAAAAGTTTCATAACATATAGGCATTGAATACATAGTTTTACAAAGCTTTATGAAGAGTTCATAATAATTATGAAAGTTTTAATAATATTATACATAAACCTTCAGAGAATTTTATGAAAACTTTCATAATATCTGCGAATTGTATACTTATGCCCAATAAATCAGTGGCTATTTAAATGCCGATTTAGTTAATTTTGATGAATATTTAAAGTCTATTTAAATACGCTTTCAGTTTTACAGTCAGACTTAAATACTTCAATTAAATTATGCAAAAAGTGTGGTAGCACCATGAAATATGTAAACAAAAGTCGCCATTGTTCAGAAAACATGTGTTTTGCTCTCGATTAGAAGAATTTCAAGTGTTGTGCATGAAATTGTTTTAAGTTTTTCAATTCTGTTAAGAGTCCATTTGTACAATAAATATTGTTTTATTGATTTTCGAACTTATTCTAGTGATAATTAACTTTATTTACGCAACTCTTTGAACATTTTTAGCAAATTTTTCTCAACAACACAATGTTTTCTTTTTGCTGAAAAAAAGAAAAAAAGTCAATGTCATATGTTTTCTGTGCTCGATTTAAATAACATTTAAATGGCCATGGAGGGGCATTTAAGTTTGCGGTGAAAAACGAAATTTGGTATTTAAAGTTAAATGACATTTAAATAGCCACTGATTTATTGGGCATTAGTCTTAAAAAGTTTTATGAATAAATTCATAATAAATATGATATTTTTAATAATTTTTCTGAAATTTTACGTGTTTCTATACATAATTTTATGGCAGAATCTTATGAAAAGTGTTTCATAATTCTGTAAAAATTATGTACAAAGAAAGTTTACATACATAATAGAAAAAACATGGATTTAATTCATTTGCATAGTTATGAATCCAGTTCATTTGTACAAAAACTTTGGTGTTAGCTTTGGAATTTTTTAATTTATAGAAAAAGTGCTCGATAAATATACGGAAAAAGTTAGCTTCTTCCGGATATTTTAAATTAAATCCAAACAATATTTCAAAGCACATGTCAGCAGCCATGTATTATATACATAGTTTTAAATCGGACACCATCTACATGAACATAATATGTTCAATCATTTGTATATCACCGATTATTAAAATACGGGGCTGTAAGAAATCTTTTGTTGCTCTTAGACGGCAGGCTTGCAAAAGCTCCTCGGGAATCTTCAATACTTAACTTACTAGACTGTTTTACTCCATATTTATTTGAAGATAAAAGAAACTGGTGATGATTCATTAGCAGTACAATATCTCGCGTATCTAAAAGAGCAAATAAAAATTCCTACAAATTACCTGCAAAAATTTACTTTATTATTAAAAAACTTTTCAATTACTTACTCTCCCTTATTTCTTCGTCTATAGAATTCAAGGTAAAGCCGGTAGAAGATTTTTTCCTTTTCAGCAAACTGTAAATTCTATCAGATTTCAGTGCCCAATTTTCATTAATATTTCCGCTATTTGGAAACTTTATGGATAAGTACGAAATATATTTTTCTGACTGCATAGTTTCACCAATGTTTGTATATTTAAATACATACCACACGAATCGCATTGGAGTATGTGTACTCTGGTAAAATGTTGAAAATATCTGCAACAGATTTACATTTCTTCATCTGAGAAAATCGATACTAATTACATCTTTTCCAATAATCATCTTCAGTAAGTTTATCATCAGACAAAGAATTCCTTATTGTTGCGTAATCTTCCTTAGGTACTGTTAAAAAGAATTTCTTAATAAATAAGAAATAAATATATTGTGACTTGATTTCTTACCAAACCGATTGTTTTCAATACTTGTTGTGGAAGTTGTAGTTGAGGAATCGGATAAAACGGGTTTGACTTTGGTTTTTAAATTACACACTGTGTCATAAATGCGTCCTCTCTTGCAAGTGCGACAAAACTCCTGAAAAAATAAAGGAATTAGTAGTGTTTAATACAGGTATACACATATTTGCAAGTTTTTCTTTTGGAAATAGGTTCAGAATTTCCTCTTCCATATTATCATTATCTCGCAAAGAAAGTGGAAGATCGGCATCAACAATATATTTGGGTATTGTACCTATCAAGAGTTTTCTCTGAGCTTCTTTAAATGTGTGGTGGTTATTATGGTATTGTGACAAACTTTGGCAATTTTTAGACTTCGTAAGCACTTATTGACGATTTTCCTTTAATTCATGTTCTTTCGAGGAGCAGGAAACTTCTGAACTCACGCTTATGTTATCAGGTGTAGAACATTTTAGATGTAATTTTATATCAGACCCCCAATTTTCCAAACAATGCTTTAATAATATTGCTAGTTCAATGGGAACAACTGTAAGTACTTTCTCAATTTGGTGCGCTTTTATAATTTTAAGCACAGAAATATAGCAATGTTGTTCTGAAAATGCAAAACAAATTAGTATTTTAGTGTCTTTAAAAAAAAATTACCTTTTAAATTATCGAAAAGTTGAACTAAATTCCAAGATGCAAGTAATGCGTGCATTTGGTGATCTTCTTCGTTATGTGGTGGCTCATTCTCCATTATTAGTATGCATATATTTTATATTGCTCTGTGGTACTCTTTTAAATAATTAAAAATGTCTTTTTTTTCGATCAGGAAATTAACGGTATAATCTGCATATTCATCTACAAAATCTTTGTCTAAAGCTTGGGACTTCTTTGGTTGCCCCAGTTCTTTGAGTTTGTACTTTCTTGTAAGATGTCTTTTAAATATATAAATATTGTAAATAATTGATTACAATTCTCATATCGTACATTCAAATTTATCGATTGCTTCATAAAACACTTAAACGCCTTTATTTTGCAATTTATTTAGTCATTTAATTACTCTTGTTATTGTTTTTTCTTTACAAAATGATGCTTTCACAAAGCACGCCACTACAAAACTAAATTTTCCTGCATTTGCCTTTTCAATGCTTGTAATGTATAAGAATGAGAACGTGATCACTCTACTACTCTCGCACACATCTTAGCAACCAAAAGTCTATGACTTGATACCGTTAGTTTTGGTTAAATTAAAAATTTATAAAAATATTCCTTAATTGAATGACAATGTTCATAAATTTTAAAACGTTTTTCGTAAATTTAGAATTTTTAAACACACCTCTAGAAACAGGGTTTGAAGTTTTATGAACAATATTCATATTTTAAATGCAACTTTTAGGAGGATTTATGAACCAGTTCATAAAATATTTTTGTCATCATATTGTCGGAAAACTTATTTAGTATTTAGGAAAACAAATGTAAAAACTTTCCGATAAACGATTTAATAAAACTTCAAATCACTTTCACGAATTTACTCACGGAAAAAACTCACAAAACACACCCAGATTGTACTAGTAACAAAGTCACTTTCCACTTCTAAAATGCGAATGAGTAGAAAAGGACAACTCGTGTCTAAGATTATCGTCGGCACCTACCATTATGGCCTATTCGACGGTGGTCTCAACACGGGGTGAAATCAATGTTCACCACTCCTGTCGCCCTCAGGGGACCTGAGTGACCCTCGAGGACACACAGGTTGCAATCTTAATCATTTGATATCGCCATTTATACCAACTTCATACACCTTGCTAAGGTGTTCGGGCCCATCTTAAACCCTTGTTACTTCCGAGGAAAGTATGTCTTCAGCACTTAGAAGAATCAAAGTTCAAAGTCGTAAGACTCATCCCTCCTGACACTCTCAGCGCCGCAACACACCACCACTTTCGCAACGTCTGCTGGTTCGCAGCAGCCTATAGAGACCCGCACACACAGCGTTTTCCCAAACTGCCCCACCACCTTCTCCATCACCTCAATCGAGGTAGTGCGTGCACCACCCTTTCCCCTCACCACCACCGACCAGGTTTCCACAGGCACTGCAGCAGGTACCACAACAGGAGCAGATGCCTTAGCAACCACTCTCGATGTAGTCTGTGCTTTCGGCAAGGCACCACCCACCTGCAATCGCCCTCTCATTCTCTGCCACAACCTTCATCAAAAGATCCTCATACCTGCCCGCTATAGATGCCGCCTCCCTACCAACCCCTCGCTTCACATCATCAGCCAACACCACACCCATCAGCTTTTCAGTCAGCGTCTTCATCACCTGTATGGTCTCATTGGCACCAATGGGACCAAGTGTACTGTTAACAAGCCGGGCGCCTCTTATCTTAGGCCGCCTGGTGAGCTTCACAAGCTTCGAAGCCACAGTTGCCAACCCCTCCTCACCACTGAATATATCAATTTCCGATATTTCATTTCCATTGAATTAGCAACCATCGCCCTGTTTTCTGCTTCTAGCTCTGCTACCACTTGCCCCACTGATGCCATTCTATTCTGCCTCTTAGGCGAATTAAGCTTCACCCATTTTTCCTTCACAGGATCAACATCACTTTCTGTTCCACTATTTTTAATTTTTCTGACAGCCTCTGGCAATACTGCTTCTGATATAGACGCCACATCGGAAGTATCACCATCACGCTTCGGGGTCTTTCCCACACGCATCTTGGACTTTGGTGGCATAACTATTCAATCAGCACAATAAGTTTATAAAAATATAAATACCTTATTTCAATCGTTTTGAATGTACAAACCAATTTCAGCACCAATTCTATCTCACAACCAGGCGTCGCTTCGTTTCGTTTTCCAAATTCAAATACCAATTCAATTTCCGATTTCAGCACCAATGTCTTTAGTTTATATTCTTCCCGACAGAGCACAAAAATACTCTTGTCTTTTGTTTTATTTTGTTTTGACAAACAAAATTTATATTTATATTGATAGATTCACAATTTTAGTTTCGAATTTCTTGTACAACCAACAAACCGATATCGGATATTATTTTATGAACGCAACCACTACATACTATTCTTCACAATAATATCTTTTTATATTTAAATTCAAATTGTTTACCATTAAAAACAACAATAATGCTACCGTTCACTAGTATACACGTTTGTACAGTTTGAAGTTTAATACTTGAATGAGTAGATAGGGACAGATTGTGTCTAGATTAACGTCGGCTCCTACCATTACGGCCTTATCCGACGGTGGTCCTAACACCGGGTGAATTTAATGTTCACCACCACCCCTGTCGCCCTCAGGGGAACCTGAGTGTCCCTCGAGGACACACAGGTTGCAATCTTAATCATTTGATATCGCCATATATACCAACTTCATACACCTTGCTAAGGTGTTCGGGCCTATCTTAAACCCTTGTTAACATTTCGTTAACATCTGCTGATTCGCAGCAGCCCATAGAGCTGCCATCAGCTGGGTCAATGTCCAACATAATACATATGCCGGAACATCAACCCTCTTCTGACATCTCTACCAGCGACTCTTAGTATTAAACCACAGCCACCACGTGGACTCATGAAGAGACCTCAACCAAATATCTGGCCACAGAATCAACCTAAGTCTCATCTGTGGGGCTCAACCAGATCCCGTGGTACCAGTGTAAGGAAACTGGTTACGCCTCGCAGGTCAAACCAACATAGGTTTGCCACCTACTATTGATTTTTAATCCATTATATGACGGGACCCAGGTATCCTTCCACCTGATTTTCTTATATTTTTTTCAGAAAGCACTGCAACAAGGCGGTATGACTAACCAAGTTGCCTATTGTGCCCCCCGGGGGGAAGTAGATAGGGACAGAAGGAATCTGGTTAATCCATTCATGAGCGTCACTAATTAGATGACGAGGCATTTGGCTATCTTAAGAGAGTCATAGTTACTCCCGCCGTTTACCCGCGCTTACTTTAATTTCTTCACTTTGACATTCACAGCACTGGGCAGAAATCACATTGTTAGGGCCATCACAATGCTTTGTTTTAATTAGACAGTCGGATTCCATAAGTCCGTGCCAGTTCTGAATTGATTGTTTATTGATAGTCGTTGTAATTCAAAAGGATATTATCTTGCGATAAATACCTTAAAACCTTTTAGCCACAATTGGCTACGTAAGTTTGTATTACAAATGCGTAGATGTGTTCCTAAAATGTTCGCTATGTGATACCCCTTTTTAAAAAACATTTATAACAAAGTGATTTGAAAGGAAATTTATTCGTTTTAAAAATAAAATACATAAGAAATTCATTGAAAAAGCAAATTTTACATTATAAATAATATTTAATGTTAAAACTAAGATAGTATCTTAGCATTACACATTAAAACATGAAAAACTAATATGTTATACAGCATCCATTCTGATGTATTGTAGCAAATCTCTGACCAACTGGCAACTTGTAGTCATTTTACCACGACTTGCACACGTTCGTACTAGCGAATTTCATGCGTATAAAGAATTTTACAATTTGATAATAATATTGGTAACTTCGAAATTTCGTAAATCGAGCCTTCGTAAAACAGGGGAATACTGTATATTAAAAAAATTAATTGTTAATAAAAGGGTGAGATAAGTTAGTGCTAAAAAATGCATTGTATGGTGTGATAGCAGTGGTTGCTGAGCAACATGATAGGCGAAACATTTGGTGGGTTTTTCGCCAAAAATACAACTGATCCTTTGACAATTATGGAGCAGTGTCTTAAGGACCTTTATCGTTTGAGCAAAGGCGCAGCTTTTGCTCTGCTAGCAGAGATTAGCCCGAACATGCTCAAGAGGAGAAGGATAACATATATCCCACTACTAGATTTTGTAATTTAAATTAATCATCCTTATTCTATTTGACAACGATAATAGAAAACAATGCTATTTTTTATCTTTTGTTGCAAATCTGTATTCTAGTTGGCGGTAATGTCGTCTATCGATGACTTTTAACATATGTTTGCTTGAATTTCTCGTCGCCATTTTTGGTGTTGTCTTGCGTTGCTTTCTATTGTGTTTTGGAACTTGGAAACATTCAACATTAGTTTTTTTTGTGTTTTTGGTATTTCTTTTAATATATTTGTGTTGACTTTTTGGTTTAAATGCAATAATGTAAAAAATTAAAATAGCAAATAAATCTTAACTCGAGAAGCTTGTCCAAAAACTTGAAAAGAATCCATCACTAGCCAGAGGAAGAAAATGTTTCACGTATTAGAAAAGAAATGAAAGACAAAAACGATGATTTTTAATTGCCAAAAGCTGGCAATGACTTAGGATTAGGTATAGACTAACAAGGAAGGCGTTCAATTACGTCCTATGTCACATAAATTTTATTGGACACATGCCTGCCGCGGTGCCACCAAAGCTGCACCATCAATTTTTCGCCATATAGCCCATTTTTTTAAGAAATATAAAATTCCTGGAGGTTAGTTTTAGTGAATTTTGACTATTTGTGAATTACTAATTATGAAGTTTTTCATCAAAGTTGTTGGATGTGTAGACGGCACACACATCGGACTCCAAAGACCAAGCACTACGATATCTATGGTCTTTAATATAAAAAGATAGATATCACAGCTTCAATGCTATGGTGGTATTTAATTGTAAAGCCTTGGAAAACAAATTAACAGTAAGCACATGAATCATTTGTCTGGCGGCATTCAGCGGAAAAGAACTTGTTAGAAGAACTCTATAATAATATAAAAAATGCTTGGCTTTTATGTAAGTTAAACGTATATGTACAATTATTTTCTTGTTTGGAAATTAAAAATCAATCACAAGGGATTCTGGGTACCCTCTTGAACCGTGGCTTATAACACCGAACTGAAATCCAGAGGAAATTCTTTTTTCTTTTAAAAACTGTATTCAAGTCTTTTTTTGTCTCAAAATTGCTTTTCACTACGTGCACAACAAAAATTAAAAATAAAAAATCAAATTCATATATATATATATATATATATATATATATATAAACATACATAGCATTTGTTCTTCTTCCAACTAATGTAATATTTATTGTTGTAGAAAATAAAATTTCAGTTCTAATCTGTGTGTTGCACTAGTGTATCTTGATATGAAATACTGTTAAAGGAGACAATATGTATGATGTTAAAAGCAACAGTTTGTACTTTGCATTTAATTTATTTTATATTGATTCGCACGTTGATGATGAATAACTTATTAGCCAGGTTTTAGAAAATGAAATAATTTGAAAAGCATTTTTTTATTAATATTTTTAATTTTGATCAATACCTTTTTATTATTCATAAGTTTTTAAATCATTTGTTCTAATTCTAGAAACAGTAGTAGCTTAAATTTTTTTACGTTTATTCATGAATAAAAATATTTAATTTAATTTCGAAAAAATTGAAGTAAAATGAACTATTGAACAGTATGGAGTGTACAACATATTAATTGCACACTTGATAAAACTGTCCATTCAAATGAGATGCCGATTTTTTGGTTGTTTGCTCTCTTGGTTTCTGCATTTACTGTTTAGTCATATTTCCATACAAATACAATCAGTATTTGCGATTCAAAAAAATGCAATATTGTACACTTTTTAACATCTTGCGCTCACCTTTAATGTTTACATATAAAATGTAATGACGTTGTTTTAATAATTCTAGTTCCATTGTCCTTATTTGAAGATCAATCTTTTTTACTGCCATGTTTGCAATATGTTCCTCTTCTTTCATCTTGATTTTTCTTTAAGCTCGTTGGATCTGTGCATTATTGTCAACAATCGTTCCAGCTTATTATTTAACATTTCTTGAGATTCTTCAAACTTTTGTGTATTGCACTTGAGGAGACTTAATTTACTTTCACTTTTGGTGCATTTGTTATAAACTCTTGATATTTTCTCTGCACTTTCACAACTGGTATTCAAATTTTAATTACCTTCAAATGTCAACTTATCTGTTATTTCATTTTCACTGTTTTCGCTTCCAAACAACTCATCAATTTCATCAATATTAAACGGTGTTACATCTTTGGAAGAGCCAAACGTTTTGGTTGCAGATAGGCCCTCCACTGTAGCGCCTATAAGAACAGCTTGCACAATTTGCTCCTCAGCTGGCGTTAAGAGAATCTCCTCGAATGGCCCCTCTCCCGTCTTCTTCTTCGAAGTCATATTAAATCATAATTTTTTTTTTGCTGCATGCTTCTGGTCAGTAAAAGCATAAGTCATACATATACAAATACTTACTTACACGTTACATTACACACAATTTACACACAAGCATAGTAATATGTATGCATGTACTTACTTTTCGCCAAGACTTACGGCCCTTTTCACAATGTATGATTAAATTAACTTTAACGAAAAATTAGCTAATTGACACTTTTCTTAACAGGCATATTTTAACCGATGGTTAACCATTTGCTTTTCACCATCATTTAGTTACTTAACCAGTACATTCTGTATTTAATATGACAACATTTGAATTTTGTGCTTACGAAAAGTAGAGTAATGGAAGACTCAAATATGTATATGAATTATAGTTTATTTATTTGTAAAAAAGGTGGACTTCAGTGTCTTAGGAAAATCAGATTTCCTAAATGTTATCCGATATTCGAAATTCAAATTGAAAACAGTTCTCTCAGAAATATCTAAAGTTAAGGACTTCTTTCATTCATTTTATTTCGAATTTATAATCATTTCTATTTCAACATGTATGTTACATAAGATTACATCGCATTTTCCAAAATCCATCGGAACTAATTTCTTCTTCGTCACTTGAACTGAAACTGTGGGGCTGTTTTTCTCATGCGCTCTTTAGAATGCGGCATTTTTATAAAATATTTTGATAGTCTAGCGATTGCAATAAGCAACTTTTTTTACCAACACGACAAGCAGTCACTATTGAGACACCACAACTGCCTGTGGCGTAAACCTTTAGGGCCACTAACAGATAAAGCTTGATTTCTTTTTATTAAAGGAATATTATTCAAATTGTATTAACCATGTCAGAAATAAATATAACTAAGGAACCTACCTGCTTGTTGCGTACTTTATAACATTGCATATGGCATCGACAATGTACTTTACTGCAGAGTTTGATAATCTGAATATTTTTCTAAATTCTTCACTAGACGAAGAGTAATTATTTCCACATTCAAGTAAAATTTTTTCAGATTTTACTCTACTTCAATTATAAATATTAAAAAAATATGTGCTGATAGTAATATTTGCTCATTTTGTTTTCTTGTTGAAGTGACAATTAACATACTAACCAGAAGAATTTTTTCGGTTAAATTTAACAGAATGTTTTCGGTTAACATCTGTCAGTTAAATTTTAATCACTCATTGTGAAACACAATTTCAGCCAACTGCCGGTGAAAGTATCAATTAAAATTTAATCACACATTGTGAAAAGGGCCGTTAATGTGTTTTATTGGTGGCCCGGCCATATTCAGTTTTTTAGACAGTTTTTCCCATAGTTTGCTTATTGCACTCCACCCCTGCGCACAATTTGGTAGAATATTTTTTTCCAGCTGAGGATGCGCACCTATGAACTCGGCCATAATTTTTTTTTGTCGTGAATTGATTTTATATGCGTTTGTCCTATTCAGTATATGAAAATATTACTATAGTTTACGGAAAATACAAACTAAAGTAATTAAAATTTACTTACATTTCCTTAGTTAATGTAAAATTTTTTTGGGAATATAAAAAAAACACTTTTAGCGCTAATATTAATTGTTTTATTTTGCATACGGTTAGACACTAACGTATCGAATGACAGACCAAGAGATGTTACTGCTTTGGTTACTCGATATCGAATGTCATCATCTCAAATTACGATACTTTTTATTAGATTTCATGTACCGTGATTACAAAATGAAAATTTAAGAAAGTTTTTACTCGCTATCGAATGTCGTGATTAGAACCCAGGTGATGCTCTCCTCTAGAGCCTTATTTGATGACCTCATACCGCTCGGCTTGTGAAGGAAGTGTAGAGGCTGTTTACAATTCCAAACACACTAAGGCGCGAAATGTAATAGAGAGGACCATAGGTGTCTTAAAAACCAAATTTCGTTGCCTTCTCGGTGCACGAGAACTTCACTACAGACCAGCAAAAGCTATTAAAATTATAAATGTTTGTACTGCTCTTCACAACATTTGTGTTGAATATGGATTGGATATGACAAGTGAAGAAACGGAAAATGACTCAAACGACATGGATAGTCATCAAAGTACACAACAAACATCAAAACTCAATTTGCAACCCTGCAGAAAATATATGTCGTGGATTCGCCTTAATATGTATCTTGTTTGTGTAAAAAATTTTCGTCTGTTAAATGGACTTGACAAGTAAAATATAAGAAAAATAGCGATACAGAAGACAAACAACACAGACACTAAATGAGAAAATCGTAGTGTCTGTTTAGAATGTTTGTGCCCATTAACAATAGTAAAGTATAAAATTATTATTATTTACATGTTCATTGATGGATGGATTGCTTATAAGGGTAAGCTTTTGTAAATACATATAATAATATTCATTTATAAAAAATCAAATTATTTAGTTCTGTCGGAGTTGATTCCGCAAGTTGACTAGACTATGGTTCACATATTTCCTGCTCTTATGAAAGAATAGGACACAAATTTTGCATCTAAAATTGTTACAAGCAGCTCTAAAAACACGTCTCCATCTAAACCTAAAGAAGTGGAGTTGTTGCAACGCTCTTACAATCAAGAAAAAATGATTAAGACATTAAACAATTCGTCTTTAGATGATATGCCGGCAACATTTTAGCCAGTTCTGGTGGTTTTACACAAACCACAAAATGATTATCAGTCTGCCAATTATACAGCACCCACAGCCAATCACGCTGTAAAAATTCTAAGAAGGCTAATCAAGACCACTGAAATCCGTAATAATGCTGTACGTCCGAGGCAGCCTATAAAAACTTTACAGCAAAGAGAACAAGAATCAAGTAGATGGGAACAACGGTGAATTTAACTTATTTTTTATATTTACGAAATATTTCTTTCTTGTTATTCTACATATATGAACTCACCAGTATGCATTAAATAATTTCATAGAAATGTGTTAAATATATGAATAATGCACTTTAAATGATTTTCTCACTTTGAAATTACTTCATCAATTAATTAAACAGGCAAAGTTTTATTGGATATCCATCTTATATTTATTAAATTAATAATATATTAAAAAAGTTACACAAAATACAATCTATTTCTTATGAATTGCTATGTTAATATATTGTGGGTTAACAATATTATTTTAAATTATTTAAAAATATGTTGCATTACATATACATATATACTGCATTATATATGCATTACACATATATATATATATATATATATATATATATATATGTATATATATATATATATATATATATATATCTATATATATATATATATATATATATATATATATATAAATATATATATATATATATATATTTATATATACATGTAATATATATATATATATATATATATATATATCTACATGGTTAGCTTAATTCAGTTGCGCTAATAAAATACTAATTATAAACTATTTCAATTATTACTCGGTTTGCATTCCCTGCTCCTTATGGTATGCCTCCATCACCCCTCTTCAATTCTGAAAAATGAAACATATTTTATTATGGTTAGCTTAATTCAGTTGCACTAATACAATACTAATTATAAACTGTTTAAATACTCTCTCGATTTGCATTTGCTGCTACTTGTGGTCGGTGTCCTTCGCCCCCTCTTCAAATCTGAAAAATGAAAACATACGTTTATTGTTGTCATTAAATAGTTTTTGGTCAACTTCCTTTGAAGCAATATTTTCAATCTCGTTAAATACTATTGGTGTGCCATTCCTGAAAAGATATATATATATATATATATATATATATATATATATATAATTATTTATTTGTATGCATACATTTCATTTATTTTTTAAGGATGATACTTACTGTGACTCGCCAACTTCTCTTATGGGAGGAGAAGAAACATTCCGCATTAAGGGTTCAGCATTTGGTATGAGATAAGCAGCTCTATTACCAACATGAACGATGCGAAAAATGGTCAGCGCAGATCAGTGCTTTTACAGATAGTTTTACGCAACAAATCTCACACCATTTCAGTCTGGATACCACATCTTTCGGCGCTTGGAACAAAGATATCTCTCCCTTAAAGAATTTGCGCTTACACACTGCACAAACACACATTGTTTATTAGTTAATAAAAGTTTTTTTAAGAAAAACAATTTAACAATTATAAACAAGTCGATTCGCAATAACTTTTGTTTTTTCAACAATTTCACAAAATTAATCTTTGTTTTTAAAAAGTCTTCAGAAATTTGTTTTCTTTGGCGCAAAGATTAAAAGGAAGATTTTGACAGGCGAGTTCAAGGCGAACGCAGAAGATTTTGACATACAAGTTCTAAGCGAATTGTATCAGCTGTTCGCCATTTTGCATAATAAAGTCACTTAGTATTAATGTGCCTTGGTACACAAAGTACTGAGGCATATCACAGAAAAGAAATAAAAAACAGTTTACAATACTTTTAAATTAGTCTTTTCAATCTACTTTTCTTAAATTATATTAACCTAAAAATTTTGTATCACAAAATAACATATATCAATTTTTTAATTAAAGGTAATAAATTATATAGACCAACAGAATAAGATTTTTTATCTAAGGTGTAAGGTTTCGTGGTCAATTTGGTACTGAGCATCAATGCCTATAAATTAATTTTTTTAAAGTAGAGCTCAGTATCATTTGCACAAATTTACTAGAAAATCACGGGCCTTAGAACTCGTGTTGACCTGTGTTATATATGTATGTATGTAATACTTATGTATATGCCACAAACGTTTATAACAAAACACAAAAACTCTGATTAACAGAAAATAAAAAAATTAACTTCATGAACGAGTTCTTAATAACACGAATTAAAAAATACTTATTAACAAAATATAATAAGAAATCCAATTAACATAAAAAAAAAATTCATATCATAATAAAAAATAAAAAGGAAATACATTTTATCTTTTCTTTTCATTTTCATATCGAGTATGTGCCGTTTCGCGCTGAAATAATCTTGTTTCTTAAATGGTTAGAACTGGTTGATTTTGGTGCCGCAGAAGCTGTAGATTTTGACGGCTCAGATGCTGTATATGTCGCAGAAGCTGTTGATGGCTCAGAAGCTGTTGCTTCTGATGGCGCAGAAGCTGTTGCTATTGATGGCAGGGATACTGCAGCAGCATTGCCACTGGTGAAATGTACATTTTCTTGTAAACACTAAAATATTAATGTGCCGCAAGAAAGTAGACATATTGAAAAAATATGGCTTGCCAATTGCATTGATTCCAAAATGTGAAAATCAACACTGACATCAGTATCTGGAACTCCCTGAACCATACCCTCGGGATTTATTTGTTTTTCAAACTGCAGCAGATTAGCCACAGCCTATCATGTTGCTCAGCATCCACTACTATCACACCATACAATGCATTTTTTAGCACTAAATTATCTTACCCTTTTATTAACAATTAGTTTTTTTAATATACAGTATTCCCCTGTTTTACGAAGGCTCGATTTACGAAACTTCGAAGTTACCAATATTATTATTAAATTATAAAATTCGTTATACGCATGAAATTCGCTATTACGAACGTGTGCAAGTCGTGGCAAAATTACTGCGAGTTGCCAGTTGGTCAGAGATTTGCTACAATACATCAGAATGGATGCTGTGTAACATATTAGTTTTTCATGTTTTAATGTGTAATGTTAAGTTACTATTTTAGTTTTAACATTATATAATATTTATGATGTAAAATTTGCCTTTTCAATGAATTTCTTATGTATTTTATTTTTAAAACGAATAAATGTCCTTTCACATCACTTTGTTATAAATGTTTTTTAAAAAAAGGGTATCACATAGCGAACATTTTAGGAACACATCTACGCATTTGTAATAAAAACTTACGTAGCCAATTAAGGCTAAAAGCTTTTAAGGTTTTATCGCAAGATAATATCCTTTTGAATTACAACGAATATCAATAAAAATGCAATTCAGAACTGGCACGGACTCTAACAATGTGATTTCTGCCCAGTGCTCTGAATGTCAAAGTGAAGGAATTAAAGTAAGCGCGGGTAAACGGCGGGAGTAACTATGACTCTCTCAAGATAGCCAAATGCCTCGTCATCTAATTAGTGACGCGCATAAATGGATTAACCAGATTCCTTCTGTCCCTATCTATCCACTTCAGTTGTGATCGCCGGAGAGTAAAGACGTGTTTTGACGACCAGTGAAAAATTTTTGAAATTCGGTTTTTATAAACAAGTCTTCTTCGTCGAAGTATATAAAAGTGATTTTGAGACTCCGCTGGCGGGGTGCTCCAAAGGACTTAAGAAAAGAACTTTGTGCCAAATAAAAGTGAGGTTAGGATTGGACGATCGGATCGCGCCTAATTCTTAGTGCGGGTAGTAGTAAAACTAAAAGAAAAGAAAATAATAATAAATTGGTTGTGAAATTCAATATTGGTTGAAATTGAAACTGATAGACGTGAAGACATCTGGTGGTATAAAATAAAACAAATAAACTGAATTGGTGCTGAACTTGGCTTGTCTATTGAAAACGGTCTTTGATTAAGGTATTTATACTTTTAATATTATTTTTCTGAGTGGCAATGCCACCTAAATTGAAAGTGAAAGTGGGTAAGATCCCTAAGGGTGACGGTGACACATCGGATGTGGCGTCGATGTCAGAGGCGGTGCCGATGAGTGGAGAGAAGAAGGTGCGGCATTCTGAAACAGACAGCGATGTGGAGCAGGTTATAAATAGGTCGAAGAAATCGAAGCCTAACTCTCCTGCATTGAGGAGAAAGGCTGGAGGAGTGGAGGCTGACATGGAGACTGCAGGTGAAAAGCAGATAATGGGGCCACCTGGAAATATGAAGAGCGCCGAAATATCAGAGGTAGAGATGATGAGCGGGGAGGAAGCCGTATCGACTGATGCGGCGAGAATGAAGCGTGCAGCGAGACAGAGGAAGAAGGGCGCTCCGCTTTGTGGTGCTGGTCCTGTTGGTGCGAATGAGGCCATACAGGCGATGAGGGCGCTGACCGAGAAATTGATGCATGTGGTGCTGGCTGATGATGTGCAGCGAGGGGTTGGTAGGGAGGTGGCGTCTATAGTAGGCCGGTATGAGGAGCTATTGATGAGGGTGGTGGCCGAGAATGAGAGGTTGAGGGGGAGGTTGGAGGTGGGTGGTGCTTTGCCTAGAGCACAGGCCACGCCGAGGATGGCTGATGGGACATCTGTTCCTGTTGTGGCATCTGCTAGAACGCCTGTGGTGGTCCCGAAGCCCGTGGAGACCTGGTCGGTAGTGGTGAGAGGAAAAGGTGGCGCGCGCACTACCTCGAAAGAGGTAATGGAGAAGGTTGTGGGGCAGGTTGGGCCTACGCTGGGTGTACGAGTACATGAGGTGCGTCCAACGCGGGATGGTGGTGCTGTCATCCGCACTCCGTCGGTCGTCAAGCGGAAGAAGGTAGTGGAGAACACCAAATTTGCGGAGGTGGGCCTTGAGGTTGCTGTGAATGACGTCTTGGGACCGAAAGTGGTGGTGCAGCGGGTGCATGCAGAGATTGCTCCCGAGGAGTTCATGTCAGAGCTGTATGAAATGAATTTCAAACATGCTATGACTCCTGACGTCTTTAGGAGGAGCGTCAGGCTTGTGAGCAGTCCCTGGAAGGCGGAAAGTGGAGGCAACGTGAATGTTGTACTGGAGTGTACGAAACGTGTGGAGGAGAGACTGACCACTGCTGGGATGTATACTAAGTGGTTCCGCTTTATAGTGCGTGCGAGAGAACCAGTCATGGCATGCCACAGGTGCATGGGGTTTGACCACGTAGTGCGGGTGTGCAGGATGCGTGAGAACGTCTGTAGAAGATGCGGCATTGCTGGGCACTATGCTTCCGCATGTCCCAATTCACTACGTTGCAGAAACTGTGACTTCAAGGGGTGGCCGACGGACCATGTGATGATGTCAGCTGCGTGTCCTGTATACGCAATAGTAGGTGGCAAACCTATGTTGGTTTGACCTGCGAGGCGTAACAAATTTCCTTACACTGGTACCACTGGATCTGGTTGAGCCCCACAGATGAGTCTTCGTTTGATTCTGTGGCCAGATGTTGGTTGAGGTCTCTTCAATGAGTCCACGTGGTGGCTGTGGTTTAACACCAAGGGTCGCTGGTAGAGATGTCAGATAAGGGTCGATGTTCCGGCATATTCATACTATGCTGAGACTTCGACCCAGCTGATAGCAGTCTCTATGGGCTGCTGCGAATCAGCAGACGTTGCGGAAATGGTGGTGTGTTGTGGCACTGAGAGTGTCAGGAGGGATAAGTCTTACAACTTTGAACTTTGATTCTTCTAAGTGCTGAAGACATACTTTCCTCGGAAGTAACAAGGTAATGAAGTTGGTATATATGGCGATATCAAATGATTAAGATTGCAACCTGTGTGTCCTCGAGGGACACTCAGGTTCCTCTGAGAGCGACAGGGGTGGTGAACATTGATTTCACCCGGTGTTGAGACCACCGTCGAATAGGCCATAATGGTAGGTGCCGAAGATAATCTTAGACACGAGTTGTCCCTATCTACTCATTCGCATTTTAGAAGTGGAAAGTGACTTTGTTACTAGTACAATCTGGGTGTGTTTTTTGAGTTTTTTCCGTGAATAAATTCGTGAAAGTGATTTGAATGTTTATCGGAAAGGTTGCGTTTCGCGTATATTGAAGTTTGTTGAATATTATTGACTTTTGGCAAAATAGGATTGGTTTTATTTTGCCTTTGTTCGAGGTTGGCAATTGCCTGTGGAAAGACATTGAACTTTTGGTGTTTGAGTGACGGTTTATTTTTTTATTTGTAAATTAACATTTCGGGTAGTGTTTTGCGCGTATTGACGTGTGCTTTTCAGTGCTGTTTTCGGATCCGAATAAGGGTTCAGAAGATATAGGGATTTTTGTGTATCAGGGGTTCGTGGATATAAGTGATTTTTTTGTTTATTTTCGTGGTGGTTTTTTTTGGGAAGTTTATTTTTGATCATATAAAGGTCTCGTCGAGTGCTTTCGACAGGTGGAGGAATTTTTTCGATCCGAATACGGATTCGGAAGTTTTAGGCGTTTTTGTACTTCAGGGGTTCGTGAACATTTTAGGGGTTTTGGTTAAATCATTTTGTTCATTATCTGACGTGGTTACCGTTGGTATTTTGCTTACCTGGTGATCAGGAGTTTCGCGTTTGATTATTTTTTTTTGACGTGGTATTTTTTATATACATATATATTTTTTTTCCTTTTTTGTTGCTGAGGTATGTGTTCCAAGCGGAGGGCAGATGGTGAGGAGGCTGATGTTTCCGACGCGGCCTCCGATGTTTCACGGCGAATGATGTCGTTTACGAACATTCTTTATTATAAAGTTTATCTGCTTCTAAATTCCGGCGTCAAATGATTTTTACAGTAAAGACTTTAGATGCGTGTAAGTATGTATATAAACATAGAAAAGAAAATTTGCAAATATTGGAACCATAAGTAATTTTGTAGCATAAACTAATTAGATATGACAACTGTGTACATATGTAGTGGTAATGTTTTCGACCGATGTTGCGAGAGGGATAGCAAATGTCTTTGCTTGTTGTCTCTTTTCTTTTTCTTGTCGATAGAAAATGACATATTTTTGTTTACAAAAAGTTAAAATTTCTTGGCAGGATTATTGGAGAAAAATTAAAAATAATTAAATTATTGTAAGATTTAGTGCTTGAAATTGGTAATTTATGGGTGGAACATTATCTACTCTTTCGTCCACGAATTACCAAAAAAGCACACAAAAACAATAAAATCGGTGGTGGTAGCAGCAGAAATATTAGTGCGGTGAAGTTATTTCTCCTTTCCACCAGTGATCAAGTGAATATTAAAATGGTAGGAAGAATATGGAAGTGTGTTTTTAAATTAATCAAAGTGAGAGAAAAATAATTTATATGAATGTATGTATCGGAACATAGGGCAAAACTCTAAGTTCGTGTGCTTTTATGTAGGAAATATGGCTTTGCTTTTTGTCCCGGAGCATGTTGAGAAAAAAATGGTTTAGGCCTATTGGGGAAGCAATTTTAAAAAATTGGCAACGCACTAAGTGTAGTACCTCTATGGTAGTGTGGGAACCTACACAATATCAATAAGATTTGTTAATAAATAAATAAAATTTAGAAGTACATTTTAATTTCTATTGAAATTTCATTGAATTTCTATTGAGAGTAAAATAAATTTAAGAACATTACTGCAAGGTTTTTATCAATATTTCTTTTTACGTATTTGTTATATATTGAATCTTAAAACCATCACAATTGCATTTAATTTAACAATTTTCTACTCTAATGTTTTCCAGCTACTTGCAGATTTGTTTCCAATAACCTTTTTCTTTAGCGAATTCTTTGTAGACACTGTGACCCTTAAAGATATATAGAAATTTCGATTAATACTTTTAAATTAGGTTTAATAAACCATTAATCTGATAGAGATTACATTTACAAGTTTCACATTTTTTATAACAGGATAATACTTACATTATATACACTCTTGCTTATTCCTATACAATCCTTTCGTTTCTTTGATATGCAGTTCACCATTTGCTTTTAGATCTTTATTCAAGTTATGAAAACGGTCTAACATTCATTCAGCAGGTTTTCCATGAGTTGTGCTATAACCAAAAATTTATTTTCATAATGTTGGTTTCCAATTTTCATATTTGCCACTAAAATTGACAAAGGCGCTCAGGTTGGAAAAACACTATTTCATAAACGATAAAAGAAAATTGTTCTTATTTGTTTTAAATAAATAAATATGTTGACATATATAAATACCTTTACATATATACATACATATATACATCTATAATATATTTAGAAGGACTGGGAGAACATGAAGGATTCGAAGCTATCAGTAACATCGAGGTGTAGAATAGGCAGATGGATTTTTTTATAAATTATCAGTAGTTTTGTGCACTACCAAATGCTCATTGAATTCAACGGAAGCCTAGTAAGGAAATATATGGAATAACAAAATTTATGTAAGTAAATTTTATAAAGGATCTATTGTAAGCATAGCTTTTGTTAAAAATAAATTATACATACCGCCTTCTTCTAAGTCTGTGGAATTTCCAATTTTGTTGCAGCAGTTCAACTTAAGTTGTACGTCTGATTAGAAATTGATTTTTTTGACTCGATCTTCTATGACTTCAATGGAACTCTCATTCCCGGCTTAATTTATAGTTTAAGGTTCTCATTACTCCCGTGAGCATGTCTTTTTAGTGCCTTAGCCATCTATTAGCATGCACTAAGCACTTGTTTCGCCTCCCATAGTCCCATTTAATATATGTATCCAGGTTGATTACGTGGTGATCAGTGCGACAATTAACCGTTTCTAAATCATTAACAATTAGTTTTTTGAGCACTAACATTAATAGAAATTAAAAACAAAGCTAACGTGATAGTATTTGAATTGTTTGGGAGTCTTGGCTCATTTTTATGTTGATTTCCTTATGGTATTGACCGCCAGCCACAATTTAGGAGTTTTGGTATATTCTTTTAATGTTTATAAACACTTTAATATTGTCTTAAAATCACTTAATACTAACTTTTATTATATATTTCACAATTTTTCTCCTAAACAAAATCTTTGTTATATTTTCAACCTCCATTATTTGTTTAAGTTGTAAAACATGTGTTTAGAGATGACCATGTATAGCCATTTCTTCTAACATGCTTATTTAGCGTTGTGCAGATATATTTTGTACTCGTTTGCACTATCGTTAGGCAAAGCTGATACGGGCCAAAACGAACTGTCACTTTTGAGTTTTCTGTGTATTCTGTGTTTTGTAGCACTTTGACATACTGTCATTGTACTATCATAACATGAAATTTATTTGTTGGGTGGTTAAGCAATGTCTAAAAGCATTTCATTGGCGCTTTATACCAAATCGTCAATAGAATTTAACCAGTTTTGTAAAGTTTCAAACTTCTTAACTTATTAAAAGACTTCTATAAGCCATCTGAGAATTATGTTAACAAATTAACCATAAAAATTCACATAGTAGGATATGAAACTTATGCAAACCAAAACCCAACAATCAACTTTTATTCGATATGACTCTATTTTACTTTTCTACACCTTTATACAATTAAAAATCATTTGGATAGCAATAATAAGTTGATAACAGTAATAAGTCGAGAAGTTTGAAACTTTACAAAACTGTGCTTAAAGTCTACTGACGATTTGGCATAAAACGCCAATTAAATGCAAATTCACTCTTTTGTGATTTTGGCTACAATTGTCTCCAGGAGCTCTACACAAAAATATAATATTCCTAAAATATATGAATTTTGTTCAAATATTTTGGTGTTCATTATATACATAACTTATTCATAATATTTATGATGCCATTCTTATTATACATGCATTTTTTTGAAGTTCCCAGGATTTGGTATGAATTTGTTCATAAATATTATGAATTACTTTCATATCAAAAACTTCATAAATAGAATGTAAAACTTTATAAATATTATGATTTTTTCATATGTAAAACTTGTATGTTTCATTTAACTACATTTTTGTACAACTTCATACATAGACGATATGACATTGATCATATATTTTATGAATTGTTTCATAAATCATAAGCTTTTAAATATATGATCAAGTTTACGATATTTATGAAAATTTTCATGCATTTTATGAACTTTATATATTAATATATAAACATTAATATAAATATTGATACATATATATATATATATACAGTCACTCAAACAACTGTCCCAGTGTTTGATTTATGCTCACAAATATGAGTACAACAACAAAACCGTTGTCTCAATTATTCTCAATTTTGCATGGTTGGTTTATTGCACTTATTTACAACTGCCATTGCATAAAATTGTTGTAATATATACCGTTATAAATGTTTAGCAAAATCTGCGAAATTTGTCATTGGGACAGTTTTTTGTGTTTAATTACTCGTGGAAGCTGTGCGTGTTTTTTTCATAAAAAAGTTTTCGGAATTTAATTTTTCATTTCAAAGTAACATTTTTGGAGAGGTAGGAATAATTTAAATTCTTTTGTTTTATTATTGTATTACATCTCAACGTTTTTTTAAGTTTAATATGGTTCGTTCACTAGCTTTGTCGAAAATTAATCAAATTCAGGAATTTTTACTCCAAGGTAAAAATTGCCGTGAGATTTCATTACTTCTCGACATTTCTAAAACCAGCGTAGGCAGAGTGCATCAAACGATGTCGAATTTACCAGCTCCGTCCAGGGGAGGCAGAAAAAAAATTTTATCTCAGACCACAGAACGGCAGATTCTACGAGATATTCGGCAAAATAAAGTGGAAAACGCAGTGCAAATACAAAAGCAGCTTGCCGAATCTCAAAATATTATCGTTTCTGCAGAAACTGTTAGAAATACGCTACGATCAGCTGGCTTGAAGGGACGTGCTAAAGTGAAAAAGCCATTGCTTACCAAAAGGCATCAAAAACTGCGGTTAGACTTTGCTAAAAAATTTGCCTCATGGACACTAAAAGACTGGGGAAAAGTGATTTGGTCAGATGAGACCAAGATTAATCGTCTTGGGTCGGATGGTAGGGAATGGTGTTGGCGAAAGCCAGGAAGAACATTGCAACCAAGAGATGTCAAACCAACTTTAAAGTTTGGTGGTGGATCCGTAATGATATGGGGTTGTATGATGGCAGAGGGAGTTGGGACTGTCCACAGAATTGTTGGAACGATGACTGCGCAGTCCTACATCAATATTATACAATGCAATCTGCCAGCCACTACCGAAAAATTTGCATTACAAACGTCCGATGTCATTTTTCAACGTGATAATGACCCAAAACACACTGCCAAACTAACTCAAAAATGGCTTAAAGACAATGGCTACAAAGTTCTTGATTGGCCGCCCCAGTCACCTGATCTTAACCCCATCGAACACCTCTGGGGTGTTCTCAAAAGAGGGGTTGTGGGTACGCCTGGAAATTTGGATAAATTATGGAGAAATGTCAGAATAGCGTGGGATAATATTGATGCAAACGATTGTAGAAAATTGGTGGAAAGTATGCCTCGCCGTAAAGAGGCTGTTATTAATGCGAAAGGAGGATATACAAAATATTAGGCGAAAAAAAATTAAAAAATTTAATTAGAAATGTAAAGTCAAAAAACTGTCCCAATGCCCTTTCAATAAAAATTTTTATTATTTTTGTACATGTGGCATATTACAACAATTTTATGCAATTGCAGTTATGAATAAAAGTGCAATAAACCAACCATGCAAAATTTAGAATAATTGAGACCACGGTTTTGTTGTTGTACTCATATTTGTGAGCATAAATCAAACACTGGGACAGTTGTTTGAGTGACTGTATATATATATATACAGTCTGTCAATAATGAGTTTGCACAAACACAGTTTCGTTAAAATTATTAGTAATTCCATGATATTTTTATTCAAAAAATACATTTATTTACATATATCTTAAACTTATAGGTATTTAGAGAGATCGTATAAAAAAAATTTGTAATCAATCCTAACAAAAAAAATATTTAACAAAAAAAAAAAATTACTTCATATCACATTGTCAATTAACTCTTTGCACAAAAATTTCATTGTCTATTTGGTTTCAGTAGAAAATTTTAAAATTTAGTTTTTTGAAAGTTTAATATTTGGTATGAAAACCTTTAGCATCTACCACACACTGTAAACGGGTTTTCATTGAACCTACTAGCTTCTTGAGGTCATAGTTGGTTGGTATTTTTTGCCACTCTTCCGATATTGCTGTTTTCAGCGATGTCATATTTTTTGGCTGGCGTTTAGCGACTCTTTTTTTCAAAAACACCCATAGATTCTCTATTGGATTGAGATCGGGACTTTGAGCGGGTGTATCGATGACGTGCCCACAGTTGTATAACAGCCACATCCGCACCATATGCGACTTGTGTTTTGGATCATTATCTTGGTAAAATTTAAAATTTGGCCTGTTGTCCGTAATAAATCCAATTTTCTGCGCACTGCTAACCAAATGGGTCCGCAAAATGTTTAAATATTGATGTGCGTCCATTGTTGAGTCTATGAAAGCAAGGTCACCCACTCCTTGACTTGAGATGCAGCCCCAAATCATAACAGACATTTTTCCAAATTTTACGGTTGGTATGATATTTTGTGGACTTAGAGATGTTAAAGGCTTGCGCCACACCCTAGGTCCATCGTTGTAGTATAGCATCATCTTCGTCTCATCACAAAATATTACATTGTCCCAATACTCATTGGGCTGTGACACGTTATTAATAGCGAACGAAAACCGCTTTTCTACATTTGCTGCTGACAGGAGTGGTTTTTTTTCTTGCTGCTCTCGAGGAGTACTTATTTTTAATTATAGTCTGACGCACTGTCTCATGGCAGACAGTAATGCCAAGCTCTTCCTCTAGCTCTGCCGCCAGTGCTCTAGTAGAAACTTTTGGGTTTTGAGCCAGTTTTCTTATAATAAAGCGCTCGGCACGTTTGCTAATCTTATTTTTTCGCCCACCTCCTTGCTTTAATTCTAGTCTATTCTCTTTTTCAGCTCGATTTATGACGTTGTAAATTGTTCTCCGTGATACTGCAAACATTTCCGATAACTCATCTGCACTTCTTCCTAGTTGGCGATTATAATAAATCAACTGAATATTATTGTACCATAATCTTTTTCCAGGCATTTTTGAATCTTTTACTATAATAAATTTACGACGTGTGCAATGCAAAAGTTCATCACAAATTGACCTAAAAATCAATTGTCATGAACAATGTACGTAAATTATAACGGGAAATCACCGTTTTGTAGAAAAGAGATTAAAAATTGCACGCTGAGCAAAGAGTTCTTTAACATAAAGAGAAAGAGTGCAAAGAGTTTATTGACACAGGGAAATTAAGTAAAAAATTTTTTTTTGTGTGTTTCTTTTTTGTTTACAACGTATTAAAATTTTTTGCGACGCCATTCCTATAAATACCCATCAATTTATGATAAAATACATACAAAATTTTTTTGTTGAATGAAAATGCTATTAAATTACAAATAATCTTTTATTAAATCGTGATAATTTTCAATGTGCAAACTCATTATTGACAGACTGTATATATATATATATATATATATATATATATATTATATGCTCGACGCATATTTTGAAAACATAAAAATTATGCGATTTTTATCATTTAATTCTAAAATCCTCGCCTTTGTATACCATATTAAGTTATTGTTTAAATAAAGTTTTTATTAATTTTAACATTCCTAATCTGAGTCGCATATTAAGACAACTAAAATAAATTATGTTATGTTAACATTCTGCCTGCGTTCAAATATTTGTTAGCTTTGTACTAGTATGATGAAATATGATACCGCCATGTCTCTACTGTCAAATGTTTGACATTTCACAATAATAGCTATGCTGTTATCCAAACCTTGCTGATTACTCCCAACAGCATTGAAATCAATGATAACTACATCAAGCGTTTTAAATCGCAAAATATATATGCATAACCTACAAGAGAAGATTGTTGTCTGTGATGCATTGATTTAAATGAGATACCAAATTTTGTAAAATAATTTTCAAATAAATATTTTATAAAAAAATAATATTTTTCTTGCATATGGTCTTTATCCTACATAATTCGTTCAAATACGCAGTTTTTATCAATTATTTTTATTTTGGACGCTATTTTAGTCCTTTAATGGAAGTCTTAGTGCTTTAATGAAACAAAATCTGGTCGAAATTTTATGTTGACAATAACTATAAATATATATGACAACCATTGCAATCAAACGCATACATATTAGCAGTCTATCGGAGCTCCGTAAATATCTAGTTTTTTAAGTCAAAAACTATATCATGATATATATTAGCATTTTTAGACTTTCGCAAATCTTGTTGCCTCCCAAACTTTTTCTTTCGAATTTGACAACCATTGTAATCGAAGCGCACTTCTTAGCTTCGGATCGCAGGTAGCGACATACGCCATAATTTTATAGTTGTTTTGCGAATTAACCCGCGAGTCTACCTGTCATTATGGCATATTCGGCAAAGCGGCCGAATTCGCTTTATTTTATCTCTTTTGGATGATAATTTTGTTGATAATTTCTATGTAAGCCCCGGTCCAAATTTACAATTTTTGTTGAAAGAAGAGCGAAAAATTGCTAGAAATGGTATTTATTTCTATTTCACCACTCTCACACAAAATAAGGCAATAAAAATTTGATAGTGCGGGCCGGGACCAATATAAATTATTTATCCATATGAATACTAGGTTGTCGCCCTGAAGCGTATTTATACATGAGATGTCACAAGAGGACATACATACAAATGTAAATATAATAATTTAATAAAAAAAAATTATGTAGGCCAAAATATTTAGTGGTATAAATTACCCGCTGTAGATTAACATCTTTTGGTCCTATTTATTTAGTAGATGAGGATCAAAAACTCTTAATTTCAATTATACCTCAATCACTAATAAATACTTTATAATGGTGAGAAAATTAAAAGAAATAAATTTCTTCTTTTTAGAGAAGAGAAATAGGCATATTCTAAGGTGCACTGTGAGGTACAGACTATAGAAAAAATTTCTGTTGTTTGACGCTGTCAACCACAAAAAACTCTGCACTTGAGTGACAGTCAGCTCCATATTGGCTTTTAGGTAATAGCCAGTACCAAAAACTTCAGTCAAAGGTTCAATTTGTAGCGTTAACATATAATTTCTTATTTTTAGAATTAATAATTTTTAATCTAATTCATTGATCAATAAAGGTAATCCATTCTTTTTTAAATTTCATGTTGTTTTGACAAATATTTTATTACAACTCACTTTATATGTGGTTGTTGATCTATTTTTTATGTAAACAAATCTGTTAAAATAGTTGAAGCAAAATGTTTAAAAAAGTCAAACTTTAACCGAACTTATTAATAAATGTTAATATACTTTGGCCACACTTTTCGGGCTTCATTTGTTGACATATGAAGAATATTTATCAAATACTCACTTCTTACACTGAGGTTACACGTTCAACATTTTCTTTCAAGTTTTTCACGCAGGCTGGTTGGCAATAGTCAACTATGTTAAAAGCTGTGAAGTAGGTTGCATGTAATTGTTGTATTAAATTTTAAATTAATGCATTAGTAAAATATGTGTGTGTATTAAAACTTGAAAGGCAAAACTTGATCGTGTAACTCCCAAGTTAGATATGTAAAGGACTCAGGCGTGTCATTCATATATGTATTGTAGGTCCGCTTTTACAATCGTGAAATTCAAAGGCAGAAATTTTTTTAATTCTCTTTTTGTTTTGCCGTTTGCTTTTGCAATCATTAACTTAATAGACAAACATATTGGTTATCTTTGAGTGTATATCGCGAAAAGTAGTAGAGAAACGCAAAAAATCCAGTACAGAGTTATCTACTTCTGACATCATGACATCATTATAATAATCAGAAGCTGAGTAAATATACAACATTTTGAGTATATATAGACGGAAAATCGTTAGCATGATCGTTAGTATAAAACACACTTGAAATTTATTTTGTTACATGATAATATTTATGGGTATATTGATATTTACAACAAAACTAGCATACTTTTTTGCGGGACACCATCTGCAACAATCTTCCAAAACTGCACATTGGTAACGCTGTAAAACAGGGCGAATTAGTTCATTTTGAAGTTCTATAATCGTCCCTTTTTCTCTGAAGGAAACAATGAACTGAGCTGAACGAAAAAACACTGGTCTGAATTTAGCCTACTTGGGCTGCCAGCTAAAAATACATATTGAAATAAAACCATAATTCCTGAAGATTAGGGTAAATTCAAACGAAACGATTATACTATACAATATATTTAGTTATTGAATGTATTGGAAAAAGTGAAATGGATTTTGAGTTTTCTTATTTATTGCACAACAAAAAGAAAATTAATTGTTATATGAAGTGTACTGTTTTCATATCGCTTATATATAATTGCAAGTTGTGTCATACATATACATATATAACTATTGTGTATTTCTAAGAAGGCATACACAACATTTTGTACATATGTATAATGGATGGGCCGCTTTCATAAAAACATATATTCAGTATATTAAGACAAGAGTTTTGGTTGAATTTTTTGCTTAAGTATATTCATTTATTCATTTTAAATATATAAGAAGATACATATGTGCGGGTAAGCTAGAGACAACTTTAAAAGACAATTAAAAAACATCCACCTAACTATATTGTCAAGTTGTACTTTTAAATTCAGAGAGAGGCATCCTTTTTGTATATTTTCAAACCGATATATCTGGCAACTACGTGAGAACCCACGCTACATTAATAACGGTACAGTTTGTGTCTAAATTTATCAAAAGTGTGCGCAGTTATATAGAAGGTGTATGAGTAAAATGTCAAAATCCATACGACAAATATTTTTCGCAGCACTTGACAGTGTGTTAACTTCTAAACAAATTCGTCGTTGCAAAGACCTTCTGTTTCAAATGCGTAACTTAATCTTAATGTGTATTCTTATACGTATGTATGTACATACAGTGTGCGTTATCTGCCGATCGTGAAGTAATATTAAATTAAAAATTTCATTGCGAGACAAAAAGTTCTAGATTTTTTCTGAAAACCGTTAATGTATAGAGTAAGTATTATTTTGATTTATATTATTTAAAATGAATATAAATAGTGTTAGTTACAGATGTTCTGCTTGGTTAAATCCCACAACGATAAATTTTCTGACGTGGAGTCAAAAAAAGTCCAAATAATTAAGCGGAAGACATGCAATGGAGCAAAATTTGAAGCATTTATAGTATCTAAAAGTGGTAAGTAAAAAGCTTTGCTCTATTTAAGCAAAATTGTGTGTTTTATTTTAAAGTAAGTTGTGTTGTCGTTTAATATTTTTAGTGATTGTGTTCTTATTCGATGTGAATCTATTTTATTATTCTACACATTTAATTTAGATTTTGTTCTTCATACAAAATATTTCTAGATGTATAAAGGTATATAAAAATAAAATAGAATAATATCGAATAAAAATTTTTTGTTGGGTTGGTTTTGTATTGGTTTCAAAGTCTTCTATGCTTATACTAGTGTGATTTTGAAAAATAGTTTGTGACATTCCTAAGTGGAATTCTCAACTCATTTTTAAAAGTATGTGCATAAGATTTGTAGCTTTTCAAAACTGGTTGAAATCCACTGATAGTTTGGTATCGCACTAATAAAATGTATATTATTATGTATATCATTCTTAAGTCACTAAAAAATATATATTTGGTTAATTTTCCAATTGTCCAACCATAGAATCGAACTTTTTAAAACTTTTTTATTTTAATACAATATATTTAATTTCGTTCTGAAACAAAATAGGTTTGATTCACAAACAAAAACCCAAAGTTAGTGTGGCTACTAATACTAATAGTTATTTTATGCACCAAAAAAACAAAGCTTTAGTATTTTTTCCTGGGATCGAATTCTGAATTTTCAATACCAATTTTATTCTTCATAAAGAAGCATAAAGTAGTTCGAATTACTATAAAAACTATATTTATTTAAATTTAAGGTCAATTATTTTTATATATAATACTTTATTTTTTCCAATATTTCGCCACTTCTTTGTGTGGCTTCTTCAGGAATATATAAAATTGTATTTTTCTTTAAATAAAGATTCTATTTTTTTTATTAGCACACAATGAAAATTTACTTTACTATTTCACATATTGTTGTCTTAATATTACTAACGAAATTTATTTGCTGGTGGTTAAGAAATGTCTATATGCATTTCATTGGTGTTTTACCAAATCGTCAGTAGACTTCAACCACAGTTTTGATGATTTGATAAAGCACCAATGAAATGCATATAGACATTTCTTAACCACCAGCAAATAAATTTCATCAATAACACATACAATCAAAACTTTTTTGAAACATAATTTTTTCAATATGTATACAAACATTCTTTATTAGTCAAAACGAAAAAGTAAACAATGTTAAAATATATAAATATGTTTATATAAAACAAGCAAAAACAGTAATATATTCTAAAAATTATTTAATTTCCGAATTTTTTCAAACAAATATCTATAGGTATGAGCAGCATTTGCTGGCAGATACAGCATCTATATTATCTATAGAAATATTAATAATCTGTAACATTTCTATTATATATCTAAGTTTATAAATATTTTCTTTATTTAAAAGTGAAAAATTATTAAAATCTGGAAAATGGTTAAAATTTACAAAGCTGTGTGTTGTGATAAATACTACTTCTATATCTTTCATCTGATCTATGACCAGCTAATCTAGTTTTAAATTTATTTTAGTTGTACATATGTACATACATATACTTTAGAACAATTTTGATCTTTCCAAAAGTTGGACTTTATATATTGTGTTTCTAAATAATTGACCTATTGTTTCATACATATTATGAGCCATTTTATATATACATACTATTATCATAGATTTCAGCTTCTTCTAATCTTTCTGACAATTTTGATACATAGATATGTTAAAGATTTTTAGATTTTTACTACTACTATACTACTGATATAAGTATCTGTATTGTCGAATTTCATAACAAATATATAAAGACTATTAGAAATACATTACTTGATAATAATTTTCCTAATTACCTGATTTGCAAATTATTAAGACAATATAGATATAGCATATCTATATCATATGTATCAAAAATTTCAGAAAGATTAGAAAAAGCTGAAATCGATGATAATAGTATGTACATATAAATATATACGAGTACAATGGCACATGTGTGAAACAGTAGGCAATTTATTTAGCAACACAAAATATAAAGTCCAACTATTAGAAATATGAAATAAAGTTTATCGAATGACAATGAAAATTGTGATAAAACATATGTACATATGTAGGTACAACTAAAAATATATTTAAAACTGGATTGGCTGGTCATAGATCAGATGAAAGATATAGAAGTAGTATTTCATCACAAAACACAACTTTGGTGTCCCATCGAGTAAATTTTAATCATTTTCCAGATTTTAATAATTTTTAACTTTTAAATAAAGAAAATATTTATAAACTTAGATATATATTAGAAATGTTACAGATTATTAATGTTGCAATAGATAAGATTTTAGGGCAGGTACAGCAAATGTTGCTCATAAATATAGAGAAAATCGGAAATTAAAAATTTTTTAGAATTTATTAATGTTTTTGATTGTTCTATTTAAACATATTTACTTATTTTAAAACTGTCCATATTTTCGTTTTGCTATTAAAAAATTTTTGGTTGTATTTATATTTATATAAGTGTTAAAATTGAAAAAAAGAAAAATTTAATTCAAACAAACACAATTTTTATATCCCTGAAGAAGCCACACAAAGAAGTAGCAAAATGTTAGAAAAAATAATAGACCTTAAACCTAAATAAATAAAAAATATATCAGTTAAAACAGTCGAAGAAATCTTTGTTAGTTTATTAGCGCATGAAGATCCACATAGATCACATAGTTTTATTTAATGGAGAGACAAAAAGTGATTTTTTGCAGAGCAGTGTTATTTGTACGTATTTGATACCGAAATCATATCTAACTTAATATCCCGCGCATAAGACATTAATTTTTTCCAATGCTTTGGAGCTTTTAATTATTTCAATTTTAGCGTAACTAGCTGCTCTATGTTTCATTTTATGATTTACAAGTTTTATTTTCCTGTAGCGTCTCCATTTGGCAAAACAAAACGTTGCAGATGGACCACAGCTGAAAAGAAGGCTATTTATTCTGTTTTTGGAGAGTTAAAGAATTTAAAATATCTTCCAACTTTACAAGAATGCTTCGATGCTATTCGCCAATCACCCGTGCTTTACAAGAGGACACCCTAGCAAATTAAAAGCTGGATAGACAATCAAAGAAGATATACCAAGGAAAAAAGTAGGTTAATGATGTTTTCTAAAAGTATATGTAATCATAATATAACCTTTATTTCAGATACTGATTTGGATGCAACAATTTAATACAATTCAGATGTTTGAAAATCTAGCGTGGCGCCCACATCGACATACTTATACATATCTAATACTACAATGGATTCAAAGCATTTATTACAAATATGAATGACTACAAGTACAAATATCTTAACTGAAATAATTGCAACTTAGAGGAGAAGGCAAAAGCCTTACAATCTGTATCGATCATAATAGAGACTGTAATTATGATATATGTACATGTAAAATCGTTATTTTTGTTACCATTGCACAAAATTTTTGTGACGAGATGCATTTTACGATCTTTGGTGAACATACAAGATGGTTTTGATGAATTATAAAACTTAGGGATTAGTTTCTAGCATATATATAACATGTGATTGACTATTACGCGCAATAAAAAATGTTTTTGTGATACATATTAGAATGCGAATATGTTGGAGCTCATCAAATATCTCGTTCATTTAGAAACAGTACCTTACCATTGGTAAAGTATCGTATTATGTTATATTTGTATTTCCTGAACACTATATCTAGTGAAATGTCCGTAATATTTGTATGTATGTAACATGTGTAATATATAGTTGAAGCTGTAATCGTTTAAATTATATAATTAACAAATTTTTAAAAGTTTTAGTTTTTTTCTCTTTCATAGAATTTTTAATATTATACATACATAAGTCAGAGAAATTTTAAATATTTTCTTTGGTAAAGATGTGTTATAAAAGCAAAAACAAGTTTTAAGCAATATTTTTATTTCTGTTTATACAAATAGCGCTACGTTGCCATAATTTAGACAATTATATACAAAGTTGAATGTTTATGCACATATGAATGTATGATTGATTGTTGCTTTAAAAAGATCTCAAATATATTATTAAAACCATTGATGTACTTGAAAATTAACCAGTTTAAAAAAAAAATTGTTAAATAAAGACATTTTCTATGTACGTACGCACATGTAATATAAATTTTTTCAAGCTGTCTGCAACAATAAACAAATCATATGTACATATGTATTTACTTGTTATCAAACAATTATAAACGAATAAAAAAAGATAATATACTATATATAGTATCAACGGTTATGTTTTATTTTAAAAATTATATTTTAATCGTTACTTCCTGTGTTTTATTTTTCGCTTAGAAAGTAAAGCTTATTTTCCAAGTTTTATTTATTCTTCGGAATTTTAAAGTAATTTTTTGGTTTTTATTTATTCCTTACAAAATAAGATATATCTTGATTATTGTTTATTGCTCAAATAATAAACCTTATTTCTTGAAACTTATATCTTATGGATTTAACAGCATGTGTTTGTGCGTCTTCGTAAAATCGCTATAATAGAGTAGATACATAAATAAAAATCATGATATAGCTTTTGTTTTCTTAAGAATATATAATTATGCAATAATTATTAATTTATAAAATATTAATACATGCATATAAACGAAAAGTCCTTACCCGTGTGAATATATTTATATATAAAAAAGCTGAGAAAGACGATTTAAATAGTTCTAAAAGGTCTGAATAAGGAAAATGTATGCCAAAAATGCAGATACGAGACCATATGTACATATTTTCTTAGTAAATTTTCCTTAACTACATTTTTTCATAGCCTAAATAGAGAAACCTATCCTGACTAACATAAAAAGTGAGTCTTCAAATAGGTAAGGTTAGGATCCACAAGCCGCCAAATTTGATTAAAAATGCCAGCATCATTGTGCCTACTTCGATTATGTCGATATTATAAGTTAAATGCAATAGAAAATATTCGTTTGCCCAATCCTGGAATCGAATTTTCAATATTTTTGTATTTGTAATACTAATTATTCTTCTTAAAGTAATTCATAAAAAATATTTCATGCTTATAACATCGTTATTTGACATATTTCTATGGGATAATTGTCAAATAAGACGGTTATAAGTATGAAATATTTTTTATGAATTAGGCCGTAAAATTATATCATTCCCAAGAAATCAAGGTAAATGCAGTTTAAAAAAAAGCTAGCATGATCACACTGGTGCTTATACAACAAAAATTTACAGCTGATTAAATGGCGCCAGCTAACTACATACACATCTATGAAACAAAAGTCTTAAAATTGAAAAATGTGTTTTCAAACTAACAAGTTTTTAAACTGTGCGATTAATATGTGATTAGTTCAAAAACTGATTTTCAAAGTATGCAACTGTTTTTGTTTTATGCAACATGTAAAGTAAACGTTTTCAATCAATGCTTTGAGAATATATATATATATATATATATATATATATATATATATATTTATATATATATATATACATACATAATATATATATATATATATATATATATATATATATATATATATTATATATACATATATATATATATTATATATACATATATATATATATATATATATATATATATATATACATATATATATATATATATATATATATATATATACATATATATATATATAGATATATATATATACATATATATATATATATATATATATATATATACATACACATATATATATATATATATATATATATATATATATATATATATATGTATATATATCTACATGGTTAGCTTAATTAAGTTGCACTAATAAAATACTAATTATAAACTATTTCAATACTTACTCGATTTGCATTCCTTTGCATGGCCTCCACTTTCCACCTTCCAAGGGCTGCTCACAATCCTGACGCTCTTCCTAAAGACCTCAGGAGTCATCGCGTCTTTAAAGTTCATATCATATAACTCTGACATGAACTCATCAGGAGCAATTTCTGTATCAACCCGCTGCACCACTACCTTTGGTCCTAATACATCATTCACAATCACCTCCAACCCCACCTCTGCAAATTTGGTATTTTCGGCCACCTTCTTCCGCTCAACAACAGACGGGGTGCGAATTACAGCACCACCATCACGCGTTGGGCGCACCTCATGCACCCGCACACCCAGCGTTGGCCCAACCTTCCCCACCACCTTCTCCATCACCTCCTTCGAGGTAGTGCGTGCACCACCCTTTCCCCTCACCACCACAGACCAGGTTTCCACAGACTTCGGAACCATCACAGGCACTGCAGCTGGTACCACAACAGGAGCAGATGCCTTAGCAACCACCCTCGATGTAGCCTGTGCTTTCCGCAAGGCACCACTCTCCTCTAACCGCCCTCTCAACTTCGCATTCTCTGCCACAATCTTCATCAAAAGCTCCTCATACCGGCCCACTATAGATGCCACCTCCCTACCAACCCCTCGCTGCAAATCATCAGCCAACACCACACCCATCAGCTTTTCAGTCAGCGCCTTCACCACCCGTATGGTCTCATTGGCACGAATGGGACCAAGCGTATTGTCAACAAGCCGGGCGCCTCTTATTTTAGGCCGCCTGGTGCGCTTCACAAGCTTCGAAGCCACAGGTGCCAACCCCTCTTCACCACTGAATATATCAATTTCTGATATTTCATCACCAACTTCAATTGAATCAGCAACCATCGCCGTGTTCTCTGCTTCTAGCTCTGCTACCACTTGCCCCACTGATACCATTCTATTCTGCCTCTTAGGCGAATTAAGCTTCACCAATTTTTCCTTCACAGGATCAACTTCACTTTCTGTTCCACTATTTTTAATATTACTGACAGCCTCTGGCAATACTATTTCTGATATAGACGGCACATCAGAAGTATCACCATCACCCTTCGGGGTCTTACCCACACGCATTCTCGACTTTGGTAGCATAACCACTCAAGCAGCACAATAAGTTTATAAAAATATAAATACCTTATCTCAATCGGTTTCAATGTTCAAGTCAATTTCAGCACCAATTCTATGTCACAACCAGGCGTCGCTTCGTTTCGTTTTCCAAATTCAAATACCAATTCAATTTCCGATTTCAGCACCAATGTCTTCCCGACAGAGCACAAATATACTCTTGTCTTTTGTTTTATTTTGTTTTGACAAACAAAATTTATATTTATATAGATATATTCACAATTTCACAATATTAGTTTCGAATTTCTTGTACAACCAACAAACCGATATCGGATATTATTTTATGAACGCAACCACTATATACTATTCTTCACAATAATATCCTTTTATATTTAAATTCAAATTTTTTACCATTAAAAACAGCAATAATGCTACCGTTCACTAGTATACACGTTTGTACAGTTTGAAGTTTAATACTTGAATGAGTAGATAGGGACAGATTGTGTCTTAGATTAACGTCGGCTGCTACCATTATGGCCTATCCGACGGTGGTCCTAACACCGGGTGAAATCAATGTTCACCACCCCTGTCGCCCTCAGAGGAACCTGAGTGTAAAAAATTCATGTATAATAAGAATGGCATCATAAATATTATGAATAAGTTATGTATATAATGAACACCAAAATATTTGAACAAAATTCATATATTTTAGGAATATTATATTTTTGTGTAGAGCTCCTGGAGACAATTGTAGCCAAAATCACAAAAGAGTGAATTTGCATTTAATTGGCGTTTTATACCAAAAAGTCAGTAGACTTTAACCACAGTTTTGTAAAGTTTCAAACTTCTCAACTTATTGCTGTTATCAACTTATTATTGCTATCCAAATGATTTTTAATTGTATAAAGGTGTAGAAAAGTAAAATAGAGTCATATCGAATAGAAGTTGATTGTTGGGTTTTGGTTTGCATAAGTTTCATATCCTACTATGTGAATTTTTATAGTTAATTTGTTAACATAATTCTCAGATGGCTTATAGAAGTCTTTTAATAAGTTAAGAAGTTTGAAACTTTACAAAACTGGTTAAATTCTATTGACGGTTTGGTATAAGGCGCCAATGAAATGCTTTTAGACATTGCTTAACCACCCAACAAATAAATTTCATGTTATGACAGTACAATGACAGTATGTCAAAATGCTACAAAACACAGAAAACTCAAAAGTGACAGTTCGTTTTGGCCCGTATCAGCTTTGCCTAACGATAGTGCAAACGAGTACAAAATATATCTGCACAACGCTAAATAAGTATGTTAGAAGAAATGGCTATACATGGTCATCTCTAAACACATGTTTTACAATTTAAACAAATAATGGAGGTTGAAAATATAACAAAGATTTTGTTTAGGAGAAAAATTGTGAAATATATAATAAAAGTTAGTATTAAGTGATTTTAAGACAATATTAAAGTGTTTATAAACATTAAAAGAATATACCAAAACTCCTAAATTGTGGCGGTCAATACCATAAAGAAATCAACGTAAAAATGAGCCAAGACTCCCAAACAATTGAAATACTATCACGTTAGCTTTGTTTTTAATTTCTATTAATGTTAGTGCTCAAAAAACTAATTGTTAATGATTTAGAAACGGTTAAATGTTTTGAAAATATAAATTGTCGCACTGATCACCACGTAATCAACCTGGATACATATATTAAATGGGACTATGGGAGGCGAAACAAGTGCTTAGTGCATGCTAATAGATGGCTAAGGCACTAAAAAGACATGCTCACGGGAGTAATGAGAACCTTAAACTATAAATTAAGCCGGGAATGAGAGTTCCATTGAAGTCATAGAAGATCGAGTCAAAAAAATCAATTTCTAATCAGACGTACAACTTAAGTTGAACTGCTGCAACAAAATTGGAAATTCCACAGACTTAGAAGAAGGCGGTATGTATAATTTATTTTTAACAAAAGCTATGCTTACAATAGATCCTTTATAAAATTTACTTACATAAATTTTGTTATTCCATATATTTCCTTACTAGGCTTCCGTTGAATTCAATGAGCATTTGGAAGTGCACAAAACTACTGATAATTTATAAAAAAATCCATCTGCCTATTCTACACCTCGATGTTACTGATAGCTTCGAATCCTTCATGTTCTCCCAGTCCTTCTAAATATATTATAGATGTATATATGTATGTATATATGTAAAGGTATTTATATATGTCAACATATTTATTTATTTAAAACAAATAAGAACAATTTTCTTTTATCGTTTATGAAATAGTGTTTTTCCAACCTGAGCGCCTTTGTCAATTTTAGTGGCAAATATGAAAATTGGAAACCAACATTATGAAAATAAATTTTTGGTTATAGCACAACTCATGGAAAACCTGCTGAATGAATGTTAGACCGTTTTCATAACTTGCATAAAGATCTAAAAGCAAATGGTGAACTGCATATCAAAGAAACGAAAGGATTGTATAGGAATAAGCAAGAGTGTATATAATGTAAGTATTATCCTGTTATAAAAAATGTGAAACTTGTAAATGTAATCTCTATCAGATTAATGGTTTATTAAACCTAATTTAAAAGTATTAATCGAAATTTCTATATATCTTTAAGGGTCACAGTGTCTACAAAGAATTCGCTAAAGAAAAAGGTTATTGGAAACAAATCTGGAAGTAGCTGGAAAACATTAGAGTAGAAAATTGTTAAATTAAATGCAATTGTGATGGTTTTAAGATTCAATATATAACAAATACGTATAAAGAAATATTGATAAAAACCTTGCAGTAATGTTCTTAAATTTATTTTACTCTCAATAGAAATTCAATGAAATTTCAATAGAAATTAAAATGTACTTCTAAATTTTATTTATTTATTAACAAATCTTATTGATATTGTGTAGGTTCCCACACTACCATAGAGGTACTACACTTAGTGCGTTGCCAATTTTTTAAAATTGCTTCCCCAATAGGCCTAAACCATTTTTTTCTCAACATGCTCCGGGACAAAAAGCAAAGCCATATTTCCTACATAAAAGCACACGAACTTAGAGTTTTGCCCTATGTTCCGATACATACATTCATATAAATTATTTTTCTCTCACTTTGATTAATTTAAAAACACACTTCCATATTCTTCCTACCATTTTAATATTCACTTGATCACTGGTGGAAAGGAGAAATAACTTCACCGCACTAATATTTCTGCTGCTACCACCACCGATTTTATTGTTTTTGTGTGCTTTTTTGGTAATTCGTGGACGAAAGAGTAGATAATGTTCCACCCATAAATTACCAATTTCAAGCACTAAATCTTACAATAATTTAATTATTTTTAATTTTTCACCAATAATCCTGCCAAGAAATTTTAACTTTTTGTAAACAAAAATATGTCATTTTCTATCGACAAGAAAAAGAAAAGAGACAACAAGCAAAGACATTTGCTATCCCTCTCGCAACATCGGTCGAAAACATTACCACTACATATGTACACAGTTGTCATGTCTAATTAGTTTATGCTACAAAATTACTTATGGTTCCAATATTTGCAAATTTTCTTTTCTATGTTTATATACATACTTACACGCATCCAAAGTCTTTACTGTAAAAATCATTTGACGCCGGAATTTAGAAGCAATTAACTTTATAATAAAGAATGTTCGTAAACGACATCATTCGCCGTGAAACATCGGAGGCCGCGTCGGAAACATCAGCCTCCTCACCATCTGCCCACCGCTTGGCACACATACCTCAGCAACAAAAAAGGAAAAAAAATATATATGTATATAAAAAATACCACGTTAAAAAAAATAATCAAACGCGAAACTCCTGATCACCAGGTAAGCAAAATACCAACGGTAACCCCGTCAGATAATGAACAAAATGATTTAACCAAAACCCCTAAAATGTTCACGAACCCCTGAAGTACAAAAACGCCTAAAACTTCCGAATCCGTATTCGGATCGATAAAATTCCTCCACCTGTCGAAAGCACTCGACGAGACCTTTATATGATCAAAAATAAACTTCCCAAAAAAAACCACCACGAAAATAAACAAAAAAATCACTTATATCCACGAACCCCTGATACACAAAAATCCCTATATCTTCTGAACCCTTATTCGGATCCGAAAACAGCACTGAAAAGCACACGTCAATACGCGCAAAACACTACCCGAAATGTTAATTTACAAATAAAAAAATAAACCGTCACTCAAACACCAAAAGTTCAATGTCTTTCCACAGGCAATTGCCAACCTCGAACAAAGGCAAAATAAAACCAATCCTATTTTGCCAAAAGTCAATAATATTCAACAAACTTCAATATACGCGAAACGCAACCTTTCCGATAAACATTCAAATCACTTTCACGAATTTATTCACGGAAAAAACTCAAAAAACCACCCAGATTGTACTAGTAACAAAGTCACTTTCCACTTCTAAAATGCGAATGAGTAGATAGGGACAACTCGTGTCTAAGATTATCTTCGGCACCTACCATTATGGCCTATTCGACGGTGGTCTCAACACCGGGTGAAATCAATGTTCACCACCCCTGTCGCTCTCAGAGGAACCTGAGTGTCCCTCGAGGACACACAGGTTGCAATCTTAATCATTTGATATCGCCATATATACCAACTTCATTACCTTGTTACTTCCGAGGAAAGTATGTCTTCAGCACTTAGAAGAATCAAAGTTCAAAGTTGTAAGACTTATCCCTCCTGACACTCTCAGTGCCACAACACACCACCATTTCCGCAACGTCTGCTGATTCGCAGCAGCCCATAGAGACTGCTATCAGCTGGGTCGAAGTCTCAGCATAGTATGAATATGCCGGAACATCGACCCTTATCTGACATCTCTACCAGCGACCCTTGGTGTTAAACCACAGCCACCACGTGGACTCATTGAAGAGACCTCAACCAACATCTGGCCACAGAATCAAACGAAGACTCATCTGTGGGGCTCAACCAGATCCAGTGGTACCAGTGTAAGGAAATTTGTTACGCCTCGCAGGTCAAACCAACATAGGTTTGCCACCTACTATTGCGTATACAGGACACGCAGCTGACATCATCACATGGTCCGTCGGCCACCCCTTGAAGTCACAGTTTCTGCAACGTAGTGAATTGGGACATGCGGAAGCATAGTGCCCAGCAATGCCGCATCTTCTACAGACGTTCTCACGCATCCTGCACACCCGCACTACGTGGTCAAACCCCATGCACCTGTGGCATGCCATGACTGGTTCTCTCGCACGCACTATAAAGCGGAACCACTTAGTATACATCCCAGCAGTGGTCAGTCTCTCCTCCACACGTTTCGTACACTCCAGTACAACATTCACGTTGCCTCCACTTTCCGCCTTCCAGGGACTGCTCACAAGCCTGACGCTCCTCCTAAAGACGTCAGGAGTCATAGCATGTTTGAAATTCATTTCATACAGCTCTGACATGAACTCCTCGGGAGCAATCTCTGCATGCACCCGCTGCACCACCACTTTCGGTCCCAAGACGTCATTCACAGCAACCTCAAGGCCCACCTCCGCAAATTTGGTGTTCTCCACTACCTTCTTCCGCTTGACGACCGACGGAGTGCGGATGACAGCACCACCATCCCGCGTTGGACGCACCTCATGTACTCGTACACCCAGCGTAGGCCCAACCTGCCCCACAACCTTCTCCATTACCTCTTTCGAGGTAGTGCGCGCGCCACCTTTTCCTCTCACCACTACCGACCAGGCCTCCACGGGCTTCGGGACCACCACAGGCGTTCTAGCAGATGCCACAACAGGAACAGATGTCCCATCAGCCATCCTCGGCGTGGCCTGTGCTCTAGGCAAAGCACCACCCACCTCCAACCTCCCCCTCAACCTCTCATTCTCGGCCACCACCCTCATCAATAGCTCCTCATACCGGCCTACTATAGACGCCACCTCCCTACCAACCCCTCGCTGCACATCATCAGCCAGCACCACATGCATCAATTTCTCGGTCAGCGCCCTCATCGCCTGTATGGCCTCATTCGCACCAACAGGACCAGCACCACAAAGCGGAGCGCCCTTCTTCCTCTGTCTCGCTGCACGCTTCATTCTCGCCGCATCAGTCGATACGGCTTCCTCCCCGCTCATCATCTCTACCTCTGATATTTCGGCGCTCTTCATATTTCCAGGTGGCCCCATTATCTGCTTTTCACCTGCAGTCTCCATGTCAGCCTCCACTCCTCCAGCCTTTCTCCTCAATGCAGGAGAGTTAGGCTTCGATTTCTTCGACCTATTTATAACCTGCTCCACATCGCTGTCTGTTTCAGAATGCCGCACCTTCTTCTCTCCACTCATCGGCACCGCCTCTGACATCGACGCCACATCCGATGTGTCACCGTCACCCTTAGGGATCTTACCCACTTTCACTTTCAATTTAGGTGGCATTGCCACTCAGAAAAATAATATTAAAAGTATAAATACCTTAATCAAAGACCGTTTTCAATAGACAAGCCAAGTTCAGCACCAATTCAGTTTATTTGTTTTATTTTATACCACCAGATGTCTTCACGTCTATCAGTTTCAATTTCAACCAATATTGAATTTCACAACCAATTTATTATTATTTTCTTTTCTTTTAGTTTTACTACTACCCGCACTAAGAATTAGGCGCGATCCGATCGTCCAATCCTAACCTCACTTTTATTTGGCACAAAGTTCTTTTCTTAAGTCCTTTGGAGCACCCCGCCAGCGGAGTCTCAAAATCACTTTTATATACTTCGACGAAGAAGACTTGTTTATAAAAACCGAATTTCAAAAATTTTTCACTGGTCGTCAAAACACGTCTTTACTCTCCGGCGATCACAACTGAAGTGGATAGATAGGGACAGAAGGAATCTGGTTAATCCATTTATGCGCGTCACTAATTAGATGACGAGGCATTTGGCTATCTTGAGAGAGTCATAGTTACTCCCGCCGTTTACCCGCGCTTACTTTAATTCCTTCACTTTGACATTCAGAGCACTGGGCAGAAATCACATTGTTAGAGTCCGTGCCAGTTCTGAATTGCATTTTTATTGATATTCGTTGTAATTCAAAAGGATATTATCTTGCGATAAAACCTTAAAAGCTTTTAGCCTTAATTGGCTACGTAAGTTTTTATTACAAATGCGTAGATGTGTTCCTAAAATGTTCGCTATGTGATACCCTTTTTTTAAAAAACATTTATAACAAAGTGATGTGAAAGGACATTTATTCGTTTTAAAAATAAAATACATAAGAAATTCATTGAAAAGGCAAATTTTACATCATAAATATTATATAATGTTAAAACTAAAATAGTAACTTAACATTACACATTAAAACATGAAAAACTAATATGTTACACAGCATCCATTCTGATGTATTGTAGCAAATCTCTGACCAACTGGCAACTCGCAGTAATTTTGCCACGACTTGCACACGTTCGTAATAGCGAATTTCATGCGTATAACGAATTTTATAATTTAATAATAATATTGGTAACTTCGAAGTTTCGTAAATCGAGCCTTCGTAAAACAGGGGAATACTGTATATTAAAAAAACTAATTGTTAATAAAAGGGTAAGATAATTTAGTGCTAAAAAATGCATTGTATGGTGTGATAGTAGTGGATGCTGAGCAACATGATAGGCTGTGGCTAATCTGCTGCAGTTTGAAAAACAAATAAATCCCGAGGGTATGGTTCAGGGAGTTCCAGATACTGATGTCAGTGTTGATTTTCACATTTTGGAATCAATGCAATTGGTAAGCCATATTTTCTCAATATGTCTACTTTCTTGCGGCACATTAATATTTTACTGTTTACAGGAAAATGTACATTTCACCAGTGGCAATGCTGCTGCAGTATCTCTGCCATCAATATCAACAGCTTCTGCGCCATCAGCAGCAACAGCTTCTGAGCCACCAACAGCTTCTGCGACATCAACAGCTTCTGAGCCATCAAAATCGACAGCTTCTGCGCCACCATAATCAACCAGTTCTAACCATTTAAGAAACAAGATTATTTCAGCGCGAAACGGCACATACTCGATATGAAAATGAAAAGAAAAGATAAAATGTATTTCCTTTTTATTTTTTATTATGATATGAATTTTTTTCTTATGTTAATTGGATTTCTTATTATATTTTGTTAATAAGTATTTTTTAATTCGTGTTATTAAGAACTCGTTCATGAAGTTAATTTTTTTATTTTCTGTTAATCAGAGTTTTTGTGTTTTGTTATAAGCGTTTGTGGCATATACATAAGTATTACATACATACATATATAACACAGGTCAACACGAGTTCTAAGGCCCGTGATTTTCTAGTAAATTTGTGCAAATGATACTGAGCTCTACTTTAAAAAAATTAATTTATAGGCATTGATGCTCAGTACCAAATTGACCACGAAACCTTACACCTTAGATAAAAAATCTTATTCTGTTGGTCTATATAATTTATTACCTTTAATTAAAAAATTGATATATGTTATTTTGTGATACAAAATTTTTAGGTTAATATAATTTAAGAAAAGTAGATTGAAAAGACTAATTTAAAAGTATTGTAAACTGTTTTTTATTTCTTTTCTGTGATATGCCTCAGTACTTTGTGTACCAAGGCACATTAATACTAAGTGACTTTATTATGCAAAATGGCGAACAGCTGATACAATTCGCTTAGAACTTGTATGTCAAAATCTTCTGCGTTCGCCTTGAACTCGCCTGTCAAAATCTTCCTTTTAATCTTTGCGCCAAAGAAAACAAATTTCTGAAGACTTTTTAAAAACAAAGATTAATTTTGTGAAATTGTTGAAAAAACAAAAGTTATTGCGAATCGACTTGTTTATAATTGTTAAATTGTTTTTCTTAAAAAAACTTTTATTAACTAATAAAACAATGTGTGTTTGTGCAGTGTGTAAGCCCAAATTCTTTAAGGGAGAGATATCTTTGTTAAAAGCGCCGAAAGATGTGGTATCCAGACTGAAATGGTGTGAGATTTGTTGCGTAAAACTATCTGTAAAAGCACTGATCTGCGCTGACCATTTTTCGCATCGTTCATGTTGGTAATAGAGCTGCTTATCTCATACCAAATGCTGAACCCTTAATGCGGAATGTTTCTTCTCCTCCCATAAGAGAAGTTGGCGAGTCACAGTAAGTATCATCCTTAAAAAATAAATGAAATGTATGCATACAAATAAATAATTATATATATATATATATATATATATATATATATATATATATATATATATCTTTTCAGGAATGGCACACCAATAGTATTTAACGAGACTGAAAATATTGCTTCAAAGGAAGTTGACCAAAAACTATTTAATGACAACAATAAACGTATGTTTTCATTTTTCAGATTTGAAGAGGGGGCGAAGGACACCGACCACAAGTAGCAGCAAATGCAAATCGAGAGAGTATTTAAACAGTTTATAATTAGTATTGTATTAGTGCAACTGAATTAAGCTAACCATAATAAAATATGTTTCATTTTTCAGAATTGAAGAGGGGTGATGGAGGCATACCATAAGGAGCAGGGAATGCAAACCGAGTAATAATTGAAATAGTTTATAATTAGTATTTTATTAGCGCAACTGAATTAAGCTAACCATGTAGATATATATATATATATATATATATATATATATATATATATATGTAATGCATATATAATCCTGTATATATATATGTAATGCAACATATTTTTAAATAATTTAAAATAATATTGTTAACCCACAATATATTAACATAGCAATTCATAAGAAATATATTGTATTTTGTGTAACTTTTTTAATATATTATTAATTTAATAAATATAAGATGGATATCCAATAAAACTTTGCCTGTTTAATTAATTGATGAAGTAATTTCAAAGTGAGAAAATCATTTAAAGTGCATTATTCATATATTTAACACATTTCTATGAAATTATTTAATGCATACTGGTGAGTTCATATATGTAGAATAACAAGAAAGAAATATTTCGTAAATATAAAAAATAAGTTAAATTCACCGTTGTTCCCATCTACTTGATTCTTGTTCTCTTTGCTGTAAAGTTTTTATAGGCTGCCTCGGACGTACAGCATTATTACGGATTTCAGTGGTCTTGATTAGCCTTCTTAGAATTTTTACAGCGTGATTGGCTGTGGGTGCTGTATAATTGGCAGACTGATAATCATTTTGTGGTTTGTGTAAAACCACCAGAACTGGCTAAAATGTTGCCGGCATATCATCTAAAGACGAATTGTTTAATGTCTTAATCATTTTTTCTTGATTGTAAGAGCGTTGCAACAACTCCACTTCTTTAGGTTTAGATGGAGACGTGTTTTTAGAGCTGCTTGTAACAATTTTAGATGCAAAATTTGTGTCCTATTCTTTCATAAGAGCAGGAAATATGTGAACCATAGTCTAGTCAACTTGCGGAATCAACTCCGACAGAACTAAATATTTTGATTTTTTATAAATGAATATTATTATATGTATTTACAAAAGCTTACCCTTATAAGCAATCCATCCATCAATGAACATGTAAATAATAATAATTTTATACTTTACTATTGTTAATGGGCACAAACATTCTAAACAGACACTACGATTTTCTCATTTAGTGTCTGTGTTGTTTGTCTTCTGTATCGCTATTTTTCTTATATTTTACTTGTCAAGTCCATTTAACAGACGAAAATTTTTTACACAAACAAGATACATATTAAGGCGAATCCACGACATATAGTTTCTGCAGGGTTGCAAATTGAGTTTTGATGTTTGTTGTGTACTTTGATGACTACCCATGTCGTTTGAGTCATTTTCCGTTTCTTCACTTGTCATATCCAATCCATATTCAACACAAATGTTGTGAAGAGCAGTACAAACATTTATAATTTTAATAGCTTTTGCTAGTCTGTAGTGAAGTTCTCGTGCACCGAGAAGGCAACGAAATTTGGTTTTTAAGACACCTATGGTCCTCTCTATTACATTTCGCGCCTTAGTGTGTTTGGAATTGTAAACAGCCTCTACACTTCCTTCACAAGCCGAGCGGTATGACGTCATCAAATAAGGCTCTAGAGGAGAGCATCACCTGGGTTCTAATCACGACATTCGATAGCGAGTAAAAACTTTCTTAAATTTTCATTTTGTAATCACGGTACATGAAATCTAATAAAAAGTATCGTAATTTGAGATGATGACATTCGATATCGAGTAACCAAAGCAGTAACATCTCTTGGTCTGTCATTCGATACGTTAGTGTCTAACCGTATGCAAAATAAAACAATTAATATTAGCGCTAAAAGTGTTTTTTTTATATTCCCAAAAAAATTTTACATTAACTAAGGAAATGTAAGTAAATTTTAATTACTTTAGTTTGTATTTTCCGTAAACTATAGTAATATTTTCATATACTGAATAGGACAAACGCATATAAAATCAATTCACGACAAAAAAAAATTATGGCCGAGTTCATAGGTGCGCATCCTCAGCTGGCAAAAAATATTCTACCAAATTGTGCGCAGGGGTGGAGTGCAATAAGCAAACTATGGGAAAAACTGTCTAAAAAACTGAATATGGCCGGGCCACCAATAAAACACATTAACGGCCCTTTTCACAATGTGTGATTAAATTTTAATTGATACTTTCACCGGCAGTTGGCTGAAATTGTGTTTCACAATGAGTGATTAAAATTTAACTGACAGATGTTAACCGAAAACATTCTGTTAAATTTAACCGAAAAAATTCTTCTGGTTAGTATGTTAATTGTCACTTCAACAAGAAAACAAAATGAGCAAATATTACTATCAGCACATATTTTTTTAATATTTATAATTGAAGTAGAGTAAAATCTGAAAAAATTTTACTTGAATGTGGAAATAATTACTCTTCGTCTAGTGAAGAATTTAGAAAAGTATTCAGATTATCAAACTCTTCAGTAAAGTACATTGTCGATGCCATATGCAATGTTATAAAGTACGCAACAAGCAGGTAGGTTCCTTAGTTATATTTATTTCTGACATGGTTAATACAATTTGAATAATATTCCTTTAATTAAAAGAAATCAAGCTTTATCTGTTAGTGGGCCTAAAATTTTACGCCACAGGCAGTTGTGGTGTCTCAATAGCGACTGCTTGTCGTGTTGGTAAAAAAAGTTGCTTATTGCAATCGCTAGACTATCAAAATATTTTATAAAAATGCCGCATTCTAAAGAGCGCATGAGAAAAACAGCCCCACAGTTTCAGTTCAAGTGACGAAGAAGGAATTAGTTCCGATGGATTTTGGAAAATGCGATGTAATCTTATGTAACATACATGTTGAAATAGAAATGATTATAAATTCGAAATAAAATGAATGAAAGAAGTCCGTAACTTTAGATATTTCTGAGAGAAGTGTTTTCAATTTGAATTTCGAATATCGGATAACATTTAGGAAATCTGATTTTCCTAAGACACTGAAGTCCACCTTTTTTACAAATAAATACACTCGAATTCATATATTTGAGTCTTCCATTACACTACTTTTCGTAAACACAAAATTCAAATGTTGCCATATTAACTACAGAATGTACTGGTTAAGTAACTAAATGATGGTGAAAAGCAAATGGTTAACCATCGGTTAAAAAATGCCTGTTAAGAAAAGTGTCAATTAACTAATTTTTCGTTAAAGTTAATTTAATCATACATTGTGAAAAGGGCCGTAAGTCTTGGCGAAAAGTAAGTACATGCATATATTCATATACTGAATAGGGCAAACGCAAATAAAATCAATTCACGAAAAAAAAAAATTATGGCCGAGTTCATAGGTGCGCATCCTCAGCTGGCAAAAAATATTCTGCCAAATTATGCGCAGGAGTGGAGTGCAATAAACAAACTGTGGGACCAACTGTCTAAAAACTGAATATGGCCGGGCCACCAATAAAACACCTTAAGTCTTGGCGAAAAGTAAGTACATGCATACATATTACTATGCTTGTGTGTAAATTGTGTGTAATGTAACGTGTAAGTAAGTATTTGTATATGTATGACTTATGCTTTTACTGACCAGAAGCATGCAGCAAAAAAAAAATTATGATTTAATATGACTTCGAAGAAGAAGACGGGAGAGGGGCCATTCGAGGAGATTCTCTTAACGCCAGCTCAGGAGCAAATTGTGCAAGCTGTTCTTATAGGCGCTACAGTGGAGGGCCTATCTGCAACCAAAACGTTTGGCTCTTCCAAAGATGTAACACCGTTTAATATTGATGAAATTGATGAGTTGTTTGGAAGCGAAAACAGTGAAAATGAAATAACAGATAAGTTGACATTTGAAGGTAATTAAAATTTGAATACCAGTTGTGAAAGTGCAGAGAAAATATCAAGAGTTTATAACAAATGCACCAAAAGTGAAAGTAAATTAAGTCTCCTCAAGTGCAATACACAAAAGTTTGAAGAATCTCAAGAAATGTTATATAATAAGCTGGAACGATTGTTGACAATAATGCACAGATCCAACGAGCTTAAAGAAAAATCAAGATGAAAGAAGAGGAACACGTTGCAAACATGGCAGTAAAAAAGATTGATCTTCAAATAAGGACAATGGAACTAGAATTATTAAAACAACGTCATTACATTTTATATGTAAACATTAAAGGTGAGCGCAAGATGTTAAAAAGTGTACAATATTGCATTTTTTTGAATCGCAAATATTGATTGTATTTGTATGGAAATATGACTAAACAGTAAATGCAGAAACCAAGAGAGCAAACAACCAAAAAATCGGCATCTCATTTGAATGGACAGTTTTATCAAGTGTGCAATAAATATGTTGTACACTCCATACTGTTCAATAGTTCATTTTACTTCAATTTTTTTGAAATTAAATTAAATATTTTTATTCATGAATAAACGTAAAAAAATTTAAGCTACTACTGTTTCTAGAATTAGAACAAATGATTTAAGAACTTATGAATAATAAAAAGGTATTGATCAAAATTAAAAATATTAATAATAAAAAAATGTTTTTCAAATTATTTCATTTTCTAAAACCTGGCTAATAAGTTATTCATCATCAACGTGCGAATCAATATAAAATAAATTAAATGCAAAGTACAAACTGTTGCTTTTAACATCATACATTTGCATACATGTTGTCTCCTTTAACAGTATTTCATATCAAGATACACTAGTGCAACACACAGATTAGAACTGAAATTTTATTTTCAACAACAATAAATATTACATTAATTGGAAGAAGAATAAATGTATGTATGTTTTTTATTTAAGAGAACAGCAATATTTGTGTACTCATGAAATCTAGTGCAAAAAAAAGAGAACAATTCATTAGTGAACATTATGAACTTGGTCCAACAGGACGTTTTATGCTCACGTTTAGTAAACATTTATGTATATAGTGAATTTGATTTTTTATTTTTAATTTTTGTTGTGCACGTAGTGAAAAGCAATTTTGAGACAAAAAAAGACTTGTTATAAGCCACGGTTCAAGAGGGTACCCAGAATCCCTTGTGATTGATTTTTAATTTCCAAACAAGAAAATAATTGTACATATACGTTTAACTTACATAAAAGCCAAGCATTTTTTATATTATTATAGAGTTCTTCTAACAAGTTCTTTTCCGCTGAATGCCTCCAGACAAATGATTCATGTGCTTACTGTTAATTTGTTTTCCAAGGCTTTACAATTAAATACCACCATAGCATTGTGACATAGGACGTAATTGAACGCCTTCCTTGTTAGTCTATACCTAATCCTAAATCATTAAAAAAAAATTATAAAATAGGAAAATGAGTCTTACGCAGCTTTTGGCAATGAAAAATCATCGTTTTTGTCTTTAATTTCTTTTCTAATCATTAAGACACTGCTCCCTAATTGTCAAAGGATCAGTTGTATTTTTGGCGAAAAACCCACCAAATGTTTCGCCTATCATGTTGCTCAGCAACCACTACTATCTCACCATACAATGCATTTTTTAGCACTAACTTATCTCACCCTTTTATTAACAATTAATATTTTTAATATACAGTATTCCCCTGTTTTACGAAGGCTTGATTTACGAAATTTCGAAGTTACCAGTATTATTATTAAATTATAAAATTCGTTATACGCATGAAATTCGCTATTACGAACGTGTGCAAGTCGTAGTAAAATGACTACAAGTTGCCAGTTGGTCAGAGATTTGCTACAATACATCAGAATGGAGGCGTAACCAGTTTCCTTACACTGGTACCACGGGATCTGGTTGAGCCCCACAGATGAGACTTTGGTTGATTCTGTGGCCAGATATTTGGTTGAGGTCTCTTCATGAGTCCACGTGGTGGCTGTGGTTTAATACCAAGAGTCGCTGGTAGAGGTGTCAGAAGAGTGTTGATGTTCCGGCATATGTATTACGTTGGACATTGACCCAGCTGATGGCAGCTCTATGGGCTGCTGCGAATCAGCAGATGTTAACAAGGGTTTTTAAGATAGGCCCGAACACCTCAGCAAGGTGTATGGAGTTGGTATATGTGGCGATATCAATTGATTAAGATCAGGTTCCCCTGAGGGCGACAGGGGTGGTGGTGAACATTAATTTCACCCGGTGTTAGGACCACCGTCGGATAGACCGTAATGGTAGGAGCCGACGTTAATCTAAGACACAATCTGTCCCTATCTACTCCCCCCGGGGGGCAGAATAGCCAACTTGGTTAGTCATATCGCCTTGCTGCAGTGCTTTCTGGGGAAAATATAAGAAAATCATGTGGAAGGATACTTGGGTCCCGCCATACAATGGATCAAAAATCAAGAGTAGGTGGCAACCTATGTTGACGTTGCGGAAGTGGTGGTGTGTTATGGCGCTGAGAGTGTCAGGAGGGATAAGTCTTACGACTTTGAACTTTGGTTCCTCTTAGTGCTGACGACATACTTTCCTCGAAAATAACAAGGGTTTAAGATGGGCCCGAACACCTTAGTAAGGTGTATGAAGTTGGTATATATGGCGATATCAAAAGATTAAGATTGCAACATGTGTGTCCTCAAGGGACACCTTAGGTTCCCCTGAGGGCGACAGGGGTGGTGATGAACATTAATTTCACTCGGTGTTAAGACCACCGTCGGATAGGCCATAATGTTAGATACCGACCATAATCTTAGACACGAGTTGTCCCTATCTACTCACTTCAGTAATGATCGCTGGAGAGTAAAGACGTGTTTTAACGACCGGTGAAACATTTATTGAAATTCGGTTTTATAAACAAGTCTTCTTCGCGGTAATATATAAAAGTGATTTTGAGACTCCGGTGGCGGGGTGCTCCAAAAGGCTTAAAAAGAGAACTGTGTGCTAAAAAGTGAGATTAGGATTTTACGATCAAATCGTGCCTAATTCTTAGTGCGGGTGATAGTAGAACTAAAAGAAAAGAAAATAATAATAAGAATTGGACGTGAAATCCAATATTGAATTGGAATTGAAACTGATAGACGTGAAGACATCTGGTGGTAAAAATAAATTGAATTGGTGCTGAACTTGGCCTGTCTATTGAAAACGGTTTTTGATCAAGGTATTTATACTTTTAATATTAATTTTTGCTGAGTGGCAATGCCACCTAAAGTTAGGGTGAAAGTAGGAATAGTCCCTAAGGGTGATGCGGATACGTCAGATGTGGCGTCGATGTCAGAGGTGCCTATGACTGGGGAGAAGAAGGTGCGTCATTCAGAAACAGACAGCGATGCGGAGCAGGTGATAAGTAGGTCGAAGTAATCGAAACCTAATTCTCCTACATTGAGGAGAAAGGCGAGAATTAAGCGCTCAGCGAGGCAGGGAAGAAGGGTGCTCCGCTCTGTGGTTCTGGTCCCATTGGTGCGAATGAGACCATACAGGCGATGAAGGCGCTGACCGAAAAACTGATGGGTGTGGTGTTGGCTGATGATGTACAGCGAGGGGTTTGTAGGGAGGTGGCATCTATAGCAGGCCGGTATGAGGAGCTGCTGATGAGGGTGGTAGCAGAGAATGAGAGGTTGAGGGGGAGGTGGGTGGTGCCTTGCCGAAAGCTCAGGCTGTGCCGAGAGTGGTTGCTGGGACATCTGCTCCCGTTGTGGCATCTGCTGTAACGCCTGTGATGGTCCCGAAGCCCGTGGAGACCTGGTCAGTGGTGGTGAGGGGGAAGGGTGGCGCGCGCACTACCTCGAAGGAGGTAATGAAGAAGGTTGTGGGGCAGGTAGGGCGCACGCTGGGTGTGCGAGTGCACGAGGTACGTCCAACGCGTGATGGTGGTGCTGTCATCCGCACTCCGTCGGTCGTCGAGCGGAAGAATGTGGTGGAGAATACCAAATTTGCGGAGGTGGGGCTGGAGGTGGCTGTGAATGATGTTCTGGGACCGAAGTTAGTGGTACAGCGGGTGCAAGCGGAGATTGCTCCCGAGGAGTTCATGTCAGAGCTGTATGAAATGAATTTCAAACATGCTATGACTCCTGACGTCTTTAGGAGGAGCGTCAGGCTTGTGAGCAGTCCCTGGAAGGCGGAAAGTGGAGGCAACGTGAATGTTGTACTGGAGTGTACGAAACGTGTGGAGGAGAGACTGACCACTGCTGGGATGTATACTAAGTGGTTCCGCTTTATAGTGCGTGCGAGAGAACCAGTCATGGCATGCCACAGGTGCATGGGGTTTGACCACGTAGTGCGGGTGTGCAGGATGCGTGAGAACGTCTGTAGAAGATGCGGCATTGCTGGGCACTATGCTTCCGCATGTCCCAATTCACTACGTTGCAGAAACTGTGACTTCAAGGGGTGGCCGACGGACCATGTGATGATGTCAGCTGCGTGTCCTGTATACGCAATAGTAGGTGGCAAACCTATGTTGGTTTGACCTGCGAGGCGTAACAAATTTCCTTACACTGGTACCACTGGATCTGGTTGAGCCCCACAGATGAGTCTTCGTTTGATTCTGTGGCCAGATGTTGGTTGAGGTCTCTTCAATGAGTCCACGTGGTGGCTGTGGTTTAACACCAAGGGTCGCTGGTAGAGATGTCAGATAAGGGTCGATGTTCCGGCATATTCATACTATGCTGAGACTTCGACCCAGCTGATAGCAGTCTCTATGGTCTGCTGCGAATCAGCAGACGTTGCGGAAATGGTGGTGTGTTGTGGCACTGAGAGTGTCAGGAGGGATAAGTCTTACGACTTTGAACTTTGATTCTTCTAAGTGCTGAAGACATACTTTCCTCGGAAGTAACAAGGTAATGAAGTTGGTATATATGGCGATATCAAATGATTAAGATTGCAACCTGTGTGTCCTCGAGGGACACTCAGGTTCCTCTGAGAGCGACAGGGGTGGTGAACATTGATTTCACCCGGTGTTGAGACCACCGTCGAATAGGCCATAATGGTAGGTGCCGAAGATAATCTTAGACACGAGTTGTCCCTATCTACTCATTCGCATTTTAGAAGTGGAAAGTGACTTTGTTACTAGTACAATCTGGGTGTGTTTTTTGAGTTTTTTCCGTGAATAAATTCGTGAAAGTGATTTGAATGTTTATCGGAAAGGTTGCGTTTCGCGTATATTGAAGTTTGTTGAATATTATTGACTTTTGGCAAAATAGGATTGGTTTTATTTTGCCTTTGTTCGAGGTTGGCAATTGCCTGTGGAAAGACATTGAACTTTTGGTGTTTGAGTGACGGTTTATTTTTTTATTTGTAAATTAACATTTCGGGTAGTGTTTTGCGCGTATTGACGTGTGCTTTTCAGTGCTGTTTTCGGATCCGAATAAGGGTTCAGAAGATATAGGGATTTTTGTGTATCAGGGGTTCGTGGATATAAGTGATTTTTTTGTTTATTTTCGTGGTGGTTTTTTTTGGGAAGTTTATTTTTGATCATATAAAGGTCTCGTCGAGTGCTTTCGACAGGTGGAGGAATTTTTTCGATCCGAATACGGATTCGGAAGTTTTAGGCGTTTTTGTACTTCAGGGGTTCGTGAACATTTTAGGGGTTTTGGTTAAATCATTTTGTTCATTATCTGACGGGGTTACCGTTGGTATTTTGCTTACCTGGTGATCAGGAGTTTCGCGTTTGATTATTTTTTTTAACGTGGTATTTTTTATATACATATATATTTTTTTTCCTTTTTTGTTGCTGAGGTCTGTGTGCCAAGCGGTGGGCAGATGGTGAGGAGGCTGATGTTTCCGACGCGGCCTCCGATGTTTCACGGCGAATGATGTCGTTTACGAACATTCTTTATTATAAAGTTTATCTGCTTCTAAATTCCGGCGTCAAATGATTTTTACAGTAAAGACTTTAGATGCGTGTAAGTATGTATATAAACATAGAAAAGAAAATTTGCAAATATTGGAACCATAAGTAATTTTGTAGCATAAACTAATTAGACATGACAACTGTGTATGTAGTGGTAATGTTTTCGACCGATGTTGCGAGAGGGATAGCAAATGTCTTTGCTTGTTGTCTCTTTTCTTTTTCTTGTCGATAGAAAATGATATACTTTTGTTTACAAAAAGTTAAAATTTCTTGACCGGATTATTGGTGAAAAATTAAAAATAATTAAATTATTGTAAGACTTAGTGCTTGAAATTGGTAATTTATGGGTGGAACATTATCTACTCTTTCGTCCACGAATTCCCAAAAAAGCACACAAAAACAATAAAATCGGTGGTGGTAGCAGCAGAAATATTAGTGCGGTGAAGTTATTTCTCCTTTCCACCAGTGATCAAGTGAATATTAAAATGGTAGGAAGAATATGGAAGTGTGTTCTTAAATTAATCAAAGTGAGAGAAAAATAATTTATATGAATGTATGCATCGTAATATAGGGCAAAACTCTAAGTTCGTGTGCTTTTATGTAGGAAATATGGCTTTGCTTTTTGTCCCGGAGCATGTTGAGAAAAAAATGGTTTAGGCCTATTGGGGAAGCCGGACATTTAAAAAAATTGGCAATGCACTAAGTGTAGTACCTCTATGATAGTGTGGAAACCTACACAATATCAATAAGATTTGTTAATAAATAAATAAAATTTAGAAGTACATTTTAATTTCTATTGAAATTTCATTGAATTTCTATTGAGAGTAAAATAAATTTAAGAACATTACTGCAAGGTTTTTATCAATATTTCTTTATACGTATTTGTTATATATTGAATCTTAAAACCATCACAATTGCATTTAATTTAACAATTTTCTACTCTAATGTTTTCCAGCTACTTCCAGATTTGTTTCCAATAACCTTTTTCTTTAGCGAATTCTTTGTAGACACTGTGACCCTTAAAGATATATAGAAATTTCGATTAATACTTTTAAATTAGGTTTAATAAACCATTAATCTGATAGAGATTACATTTACAAGTTTCACATTTTTTATAACAGGATAATACTTACATTATATACACTCTTGCTTATTCCTATACAATCCTTTCGTTTCTTTGATATGCAGTTCACCATTTGCTTTTAGATCTTTATGCAAGTTATGAAAACGGTCTAACATTCATTCAGCAGGTTTTCCATGAGTTGTGCTATAACCAAAAATTTATTTTCATAATGTTGGTTTCCAATTTTCATATTTGCCACTAAAATTGACAAAGGCGCTCAGGTTGGAAAAACACTATTTCATAAACGATAAAAGAAAATTGTTCTTATTTGTTTTAAATAAATAAATATGTTGACATATATAAATACCTTTACATATATACATACATATATACATCTATAATATATTTAGAAGGACTGGGAGAACATGAAGGATTCGAAGCTATCAGTAACATCGAGGTGTAGAATAGGCAGATGGATTTTTTTATAAATTATCAGTAGTTTTGTGCACTTCCAAATGCTCATTGAATTCAACGGAAGCCTAGTAAGGAAATATATGGAATAACAAAATTTATGTAAGTAAATTTTATAAAGGATCTATTGTAAGCATAGCTTTTGTTAAAAATAAATTATACATACCGCCTTCTTCTAAGTCTGTGGAATTTCCAATTTTGTTGCAGCAGTTCAACTTAAGTTGTACGTCTGATTAGAAATTGATTTTTTTGACTCGATCTTCTATGACTTCAATGGAACTCTCATTCCCGGCTTAATTTATAGTTTAAGGTTCTCATTACTCCCGTGAGCATGTCTTTTTAGTGCCTTAGCCATCTATTAGCATGCACTAAGCACTTGTTTCGCCTCCCATAGTCCCATTTAATATATGTATCCAGGTTGATTACGTGGTGATCAGTGCGACAATTAACCGTTTCTAAATCATTAACAATTAGTTTTTTGAGCACTAACATTAATAGAAATTAAAAACAAAGCTAACGTGATAGTATTTCAATTGTTTGGGAGTCTTAGCTCATTTTTATGTTGATTTTTTTATGGCATTGACCGCCACAATTTAGGAGTTTTGGTATATTCTTTTAATGTTTATAAACAATTTAATATTGTCTTAAAATCACTTAATACTAACTTTTATTATATATTTCACAATTTTTCTCCTAAACAAAATCTTTGTTATATTTTCAACCTCCATTATTTGTTTAAGTTGTAAAACATGTGTTTAGAGATGACCATGTATAGCCATTTCTTCTAACATGCTTATTTAGCGTTGTGCAGATATATTTTGTACTCGTTTGCACTATCGTTAGGCAAAGCTGATACGGGCCAAAACGAACTGTCACTTTTGAGTTTTCTGTGTTTTGTAGCATTTTGACATACTGTCATTGTACTGTCATAACATGAAATTTATTTGTTGGGTGGTTAAGCAATGTCTAAAAGCATTTCATTGGCGCTTTATACCAAATCGTCAATAGAATTTAACCAGTTTTGTAAAGTTTCAAACTTCTTAACTTATTAAAAGACTTCTATAAGCCATCTGAGAATTATGTTAACAAATTAACTATAAAAATTCACATAGTAGGATATGAAACTTATGCAAACCAAAACCCAACAATCAACTTTTATTCGATATGACTCTATTTTACTTTTCTACACCTTTATACAATTAAAAATCATTTGGATAGCAATAATAAGTCGAGAAGTTTGAAACTTTACAAAACTGTGCTTAAAGTCTACTGACGATTTGGTATAAAACGCCAATTAAATGCAAATTCACTCTTTTGTGATTTTGGCAACAATTGTCTCCAGGAGCTCTACACAAAAATATAATATTCCTAAAATATATGAATTTTGTTGAAATATTTTGGTGTTCATTATATACATAACTTATTCATAATATTTATGATGCCATTCTTATTATACATGCATTTTTTTGAAGTTCCCTGGATTTGGTATGAATTTGTTCATAAATATTATGAATTACTTTCATATCAAAAACTTCATAAATAGAATGTAAAACTTTATAAATATTATGATTTTTTCATATGTAAAACTTGTATGTTTCATTTAACTACATTTTTGTACAACTTCATACATAGACGATATGACATTGATCATATATTTTATGAATTGTTTCATAAATCATAAGCTTTTAAATATATGATCAAGTTTACGATATTTATGAAAATTTTCATGCATTTTATGAACTTTATATATTAATATATAAACATTAATATAAATATTGATACATATATATATATATATATATATATATATATATATATATATATATATATATATATATATATTATATGCTCGACGCATATTTTGAAAACATAAAAATTATGCGATTTTTATCATTTAATTCTAAAATCCTCGCCTTTGTATACCATATTAAGTTATTGTTTAAATAAAGTTTTTATTAATTTTAACATTCCTAATCTGAGTCGCATATTAAGACAACTAAAATAAATTATGTTATGTTAACATTCTGCCTGCGTTCAAATATTTGTTAGCTTTGTACTAGTATGATGAAATATGATACCGCCATGTCTCTACTGTCAAATGTTTGACATTTCACAATAATAGCTATGCTGTTATCCAAACCTTGCTGATTACTCCCAACAGCATTGAAATCAATGATAACTACATCAAGCGTTTTAAATCGCAAAATATATATGCATAACCTACAAGAGAAGATTGTTGTCTGTGATGCATTGATTTAAATGAGATACCAAATTTTGTAAAATAATTTTCAAATAAATATTTTATAAAAAAATAATATTTTTCTTGCATATGGTCTTTATCCTACATAATTCGTTCAAATACGCAGTTTTTATCAATTATTTTTATTTTGGACGCTATTTTAGTCCTTTAATGGAAGTCTTAGTGCTTTAATGAAACAAAATCTGGTCGAAATTTTATGTTGACAATAACTATAAATATATATGACAACCATTGCAATCAAACGCATACATATTAGCAGTCTATCGGAGCTCCGTAAATATCTAGTTTTTTAAGTCAAAAACTATATCATGATATATATTAGCATTTTTAGACTTTCGCAAATCTTGTTGCCTCCCAAACTTTTTCTTTCGAATTTGACAACCATTGTAATCGAAGCGCACTTCTTAGCTTCGGATCGCAGGTAGCGACATACGCCATAATTTTATAGTTGTTTTGCGAATTAACCCGCGAGTCTACCTGTCATTATGGCATATTCGGCAAAGCGGCCGAATTCGCTTTATTTTATCTCTTTTGGATGATAATTTTGTTGATAATTTCTATGTAAGCCCCGGTCCAAATTTACAATTTTTGTTGAAAGAAGAGCGAAAAATTGCTAGAAATGGTATTTATTTCTATTTCACCACTCTCACACAAAATAAGGCAATAAAAATTTGATAGTGCGGGCCGGGACCAATATAAATTATATATCCATATGAATACTAGGTTGTCGCCCTGAAGCATATGTATACATGAGATGTCACAAGAGGACATACATACAAATGTAAATATAATAATTTAATAAAAAAAAAAATTATGTAGGCCAAAATATTTAGTGGTATAAATTACCCGCTGTAGATTAACATCTTTTGGTCCTATTTATTTAGTAGATGAGGATCAAAAACTCTTAATTTCAATAATACCTCAATCACTAATAAATACTTTATAATGGTGAGAAAATTAAAAGAAATAAATTTCTTCTTTTTAGAGAAGAGAAATAGGCATATTCTAAGGTGCACTGTGAGGTACAGACTATAGAAAAAATTTCTGTTGTTTGACGCTGTCAACCACAAAAAACTCTGCACTTGAGTGACAGTCAGCTCCATATTGGCTTTTAGGTAATAGCCAGTACCAAAAACTTCAGTCAAAGGTTCAATTTGTAGCGTTAACATATAATTTCTTATTTTTAGAATTAATAATTTTTAATCTAATTCATTGATCAATAAAGGTAATCCATTCTTTTTTAAATTTCATGTTGTTTTGACAAATATTTTATTACAACTCACTTTATATGTGGTTGTTGATCTATTTTTTATGTAAACAAATCTGTTAAAATAGTTGAAGCAAAATGTTTAAAAAAGTCAAACTTTAACCGAACTTATTAATAAATGTTGATATACTTTGGCCACACTTTTCGGGCTTCATTTGTTGACATATGAAGAATATTTATCAAATACTCACTTCTTACACTGAGGTTACACGTTCAACATTTTCTTTCAAGTTTTTCACGCAGGCTGGTTGGCAATAGTCAACTATGTTAAAAGCTGTGAAGTAGGTTGCATGTAATTGTTGTATTAAATTTTAGATTAATGCATTAGTAAAATATGTGTGTGTATTAAAACTTGAAAGGCAAAACTTGATCGTGTAACTCCCAAGTTAGATATGTAAAGGACTCAGGCGTGTCATTCATATATGTATTGTAGGTCCGCTTTTACAATCGTGAAATTCAAAGGCAGAAATTTTTTTAATTCTCTTTTTGTTTTGCCGTTTGCTTTTGCAATCATTAACTTAATAGACAAACATATTGGTTATCTTTGAGTGTATATCGCGAAAAGTAGTAGAGAAACGCAAAAAATCCAGTACAGAGTTATCTACTTCTGACATCATGACATCATTATAATAATCAGAAGCTGAATAAATATACAACATTTTGAGTATATATAGACGGAAAATCGTTAGCATGATCGTTAGTATAAAACACACTTGAAATTTATTTTGTTACATGATAATATTTATGGGTATATTGATATTTACAACAAAACTAGCATACTTTTTTGCGGGACACCATCTGCAACAATCTTCCAAAACTGCACATTGGTAACGCTGTAAAACAGGGCGAATTAGTTCATTTTGAAGTTCTATAATCGTCCCTTTTTCTCTGAAGGAAACAATGAACTGAGCTGAACGAAAAAACACTGGTCTGAATTTAGCCTACTTGGGCTGCCAGCTAAAAATACATATTGAAATAAAACCATAATTCCTGAAGATTAGGGTAAATTCAAACGAAACGATTATACTATACAATATATTTAGTTATTGAATGTATTGGAAAAAGTGAAATGGATTTTGAGTTTTCTTATTTATTGCACAACAAAAAGAAAATTAATTGTTATATGAAGTGTACTGTTTTCATATCGCTTATATATAATTGCAAGTTGTGTCATACATATACATATATAACTATTGTGTATTTCTAAGAAGGCATACACAACATTTTGTACATATGTATAATGGATGGGCCGCTTTCATAAAAACATATATTCAGTATATTAAGACAAGAGTTTTGGTTGAATTTTTTGCTTAAGTATATTCATTTATTCATTTTAAATATATAAGAAGATACATATGTGCGGGTAAGCTAGAGACAACTTTAAAAGACAATTAAAAAACATCCACCTAACTATATTGTCAAGTTGTACTTTTAAATTCAGAGAGAGGCATCCTTTTTGTATATTTTCAAACCGATATATCTGGCAACTACGTGAGAACCCACGCTACATTAATAACGGTACAGTTTGTGTCTAAATTTATCAAAAGTGTGCGCAGTTATATAGAAGGTGTATGAGTAAAATGTCAAAATCCATACGACAAATATTTTTCGCAGCACTTGACAGTGTGTTAACTTCTAAACAAATTCGTCGTTGCAAAGACCTTCTGTTTCAAATGCGTAACTTAATCTTAATGTGTATTCTTATACGTATGTATGTACATACAGTGTGCGTTATCTGCCGATCGTGAAGTAATATTAAATTAAAAATTTCATTGCGAGACAAAAAGTTCTAGATTTTTTCTGAAAACCGTTAATGTATAGAGTAAGTATTATTTTGATTTATATTATTTAAAATGAATATAAATAGTGTTAGTTACAGATGTTCTGCTTGGTTAAATCCCACAACGATAAATTTTCTGACGTGGAGTCAAAAAAAGTCCAAATAATTAAGCGGAAGACATGCAATGGAGCAAAATTTGAAGCATTTATAGTATCTAAAAGTGGTAAGTAAAAAGCTTTGCTCTATTTAAGCAAAATTGTGTGTTTTATTTTAAAGTAAGTTGTGTTGTCGTTTAATATTTTTAGTGATTGTGTTCTTATTCGATGTGAATCTATTTTATTATTCTACACATTTAATTTAGATTTTGTTCTTCATACAAAATATTTCTAGATGTATAAAGGTATATAAAAATAAAATAGAATAATATCGAATAAAAATTTTTTGTTGGGTTGGTTTTGTATTGGTTTCAAAGTCTTCTATGCTTATACTAGTGTGATTTTGAAAAATAGTTTGTGACATTCCTAAGTGGAATTCTCAACTCATTTTTAAAAGTATGTGCATAAGATTTGTAGCTTTTCAAAACTGGTTGAAATCCACTGATAGTTTGGTATCGCACTAATAAAATGTATATTATTATGTATATCATTCTTAAGTCACTAAAAAATATATATTTGGTTAATTTTCCAATTGTCCAACCATAGAATCGAACTTTTTAAAACTTTTTTATTTTAATACAATATATTTAATTTCGTTCTGAAACAAAATAGGTTTGATTCACAAACAAAAACCCAAAGTTAGTGTGGCTACTAATACTAATAGTTATTTTATGCACCAAAAAAACAAAGCTTTAGTATTTTTTCCTGGGATCGAATTCTGAATTTTCAATACCAATTTTATTCTTCATAAAGAAGCATAAAGTAGTTCGAATTACTATAAAAACTATATTTATTTAAATTTAAGGTCAATTATTTTTATATATAATACTTTATTTTTTCCAATATTTCGCCACTTCTTTGTGTGGCTTCTTCAGGAATATATAAAATTGTATTTTTCTTTAAATAAAGATTCTATTTTTTTTATTAGCACACAATGAAAATTTACTTTACTATTTCACATATTGTTGTCTTAATATTACTAACGAAATTTATTTGCTGGTGGTTAAGAAATGTCTATATGCATTTCATTGGTGTTTTACCAAATCGTCAGTAGACTTCAACCACAGTTTTGATGATTTGATAAAGCACCAATGAAATGCATATAGACATTTCTTAACCACCAGCAAATAAATTTCATCAATAACACATACAATCAAAACTTTTTTGAAACATAATTTTTTCAATATGTATACAAACATTCTTTATTAGTCAAAACGAAAAAGTAAACAATGTTAAAATATATAAATATGTTTATATAAAACAAGCAAAAACAGTAATATATTCTAAAAATTATTTAATTTCCGAATTTTTTCAAACAAATATCTATAGGTATGAGCAGCATTTGCTGGCAGATACAGCATCTATATTATCTATAGAAATATTAATAATCTGTAACATTTCTATTATATATCTAAGTTTATAAATATTTTCTTTATTTAAAAGTGAAAAATTATTAAAATCTGGAAAATGGTTAAAATTTACAAAGCTGTGTGTTGTGATAAATACTACTTCTATATCTTTCATCTGATCTATGACCAGCTAATCTAGTTTTAAATTTATTTTAGTTGTACATATGTACATACATATACTTTAGAACAATTTTGATCTTTCCAAAAGTTGGACTTTATATATTGTGTTTCTAAATAATTGACCTATTGTTTCATACATATTATGAGCCATTTTATATATACATACTATTATCATAGATTTCAGCTTCTTCTAATCTTTCTGACAATTTTGATACATAGATATGTTAAAGATTTTTAGATTTTTACTACTACTATACTACTGATATAAGTATCTGTATTGTCGAATTTCATAACAAATATATAAAGACTATTAGAAATACATTACTTGATAATAATTTTCCTAATTACCTGATTTGCAAATTATTAAGACAATATAGATATAGCATATCTATATCATATGTATCAAAAATTTCAGAAAGATTAGAAAAAGCTGAAATCGATGATAATAGTATGTACATATAAATATATACGAGTACAATGGCACATGTGTGAAACAGTAGGCAATTTATTTAGCAACACAAAATATAAAGTCCAACTATTAGAAATATGAAATAAAGTTTATCGAATGACAATGAAAATTGTGATAAAACATATGTACATATGTAGGTACAACTAAAAATATATTTAAAACTGGATTGGCTGGTCATAGATCAGATGAAAGATATAGAAGTAGTATTTCATCACAAAACACAACTTTGGTGTCCCATCGAGTAAATTTTAATCATTTTCCAGATTTTAATAATTTTTAACTTTTAAATAAAGAAAATATTTATAAACTTAGATATATATTAGAAATGTTACAGATTATTAATGTTGCAATAGATAAGATTTTAGGGCAGGTACAGCAAATGTTGCTCATAAATATAGAGAAAATCGGAAATTAAAAATTTTTTAGAATTTATTAATGTTTTTGATTGTTCTATTTAAACATATTTACTTATTTTAAAACTGTCCATATTTTCGTTTTGCTATTAAAAAATTTTTGGTTGTATTTATATTTATATAAGTGTTAAAATTGAAAAAAAGAAAAATTTAATTCAAACAAACACAATTTTTATATCCCTGAAGAAGCCACACAAAGAAGTAGCAAAATGTTAGAAAAAATAATAGACCTTAAACCTAAATAAATAAAAAATATATCAGTTAAAACAGTCGAAGAAATCTTTGTTAGTTTATTAGCGCATGAAGATCCACATAGATCACATAGTTTTATTTAATGGAGAGACAAAAAGTGATTTTTTGCAGAGCAGTGTTATTTGTACGTATTTGATACCGAAATCATATCTAACTTAATATCCCGCGCATAAGACATTAATTTTTTCCAATGCTTTGGAGCTTTTAATTATTTCAATTTTAGCGTAACTAGCTGCTCTATGTTTCATTTTATGATTTACAAGTTTTATTTTCCTGTAGCGTCTCCATTTGGCAAAACAAAACGTTGCAGATGGACCACAGCTGAAAAGAAGGCTATTTATTCTGTTTTTGGAGAGTTAAAGAATTTAAAATATCTTCCAACTTTACAAGAATGCTTCGATGCTATTCGCCAATCACCCGTGCTTTACAAGAGGACACCCTAGCAAATTAAAAGCTGGATAGACAATCAAAGAAGATATACCAAGGAAAAAAGTAGGTTAATGATGTTTTCTAAAAGTATATGTAATCATAATATAACCTTTATTTCAGATACTGATTTGGATGCAACAATTTAATACAATTCAGATGTTTGAAAATCTAGCGTGGCGCCCACATCGACATACTTATACATATCTAATACTACAATGGATTCAAAGCATTTATTACAAATATGAATGACTACAAGTACAAATATCTTAACTGAAATAATTGCAACTTAGAGGAGAAGGCAAAAGCCTTACAATCTGTATCGATCATAATAGAGACTGTAATTATGATATATGTACATGTAAAATCGTTATTTTTGTTACCATTGCACAAAATTTTTGTGACGAGATGCATTTTACGATCTTTGGTGAACATACAAGATGGTTTTGATGAATTATAAAACTTAGGGATTAGTTTCTAGCATATATATAACATGTGATTGACTATTACGCGCAATAAAAAATGTTTTTGTGATACATATTAGAATGCGAATATGTTGGAGCTCATCAAATATCTCGTTCATTTAGAAACAGTACCTTACCATTGGTAAAGTATCGTATTATGTTATATTTGTATTTCCTGAACAGTATATCTAGTGAAATGTCCGTAATATTTGTATGTATGTAACATGTGTAATATATAGTTGAAGCTGTAATCGTTTAAATTATATAATTAACAAATTTTTAAAAGTTTTAGTTTTTTTCTCTTTCATAGAATTTTTAATATTATACATACATAAGTCAGAGAAATTTTAAATATTTTCTTTGGTAAAGATGTGTTATAAAAGCAAAAACAAGTTTTAAGCAATATTTTTATTTCTGTTTATACAAATAGCGCTACGTTGCCATAATTTAGACAATTATATACAAAGTTGAATGTTTATGCACATATGAATGTATGATTGATTGTTGCTTTAAAAAGATCTCAAATATATTATTAAAACCATTGATGTACTTGAAAATTAACCAGTTTAAAAAAAAAATTGTTAAATAAAGACATTTTCTATGTACGTACGCACATGTAATATAAATTTTTTCAAGCTGTCTGCAACAATAAACAAATCATATGTACATATGTATTTACTTGTTATCAAACAATTATAAGCGAATAAAAAAAGATAATATACTATATATAATATCAACGGTTATGTTTTATTTTAAAAATTATATTTTAATCTTACTCCCTGTGTTTTATTTTTCGCTTAGAAGTAAAGCTTATTTTCCAAGTTTTATTTATTCTTCGGAGTTTTAAAGTAATTTTTTGATTTTTATTTATTCCTTACAAAATAAGATATATCTTGATTATTGTTTATTGCTCAAATAATAAACCTTATTTCTTGAAACTTATATTTTATGGATTTAACAGCATGTGTTTGTGCGTCTTCGTAAAATCGCTATAATAGAGTAGATACATAAATAAAAATCATGATATAGCTTTTGTTTTCTTGAGAATATATAATTATGCAATAATTATTAATTTATAAAATATTATATACGTTTATATGCATATACATGCATATAAACGAAAAGTCCTTACCCGTGTGAATATATTTATATATAAAAAAGCTGAGAAACACGATTTAAATAGTTCTAAAAAGTCTGAATAAGGAAAATGTATGCCAAAAATGCAGATACGAGACCATATGTACATATTTTCTTAGTAAATTTTCCTTAACTACATTTTTTCATAGCCTAAATAGAGAAACCTATCCTGACTAACATAAAAAGTGAGTCTTCAAATAGGTAAGGTTAGGATCCACAAGCCGCCAAATTTGATTAAAAATGCCAGCATCATTGTGCCTACTTCGATTATGTCGATATTATAAGTTAAATGCAATAGAAAATATTCGTTTGCCCAATCCTGGAATCGAATTTTCAATATTTTTGTATTTGTAATACTAATTATTCTTCTTAAAGTAATTCATAAAAAATATTTCATGCTTATAACATCGTTATTTGACATATTTCTATGGGATAATTGTCAAATAAGACGGTTATAAGTATGAAATATTTTTTATGAATTAGGCCGTAAAATTATATCATTCCCAAGAAATCAAGGTAAATGCAGTTTAAAAAAAAGCTAGCATGATCACACTGGTGCTTATACAACAAAAATTTACAGCTGATTAAATGGCGCCAGCTAACTACATACACATCTATGAAACAAAAGTCTTAAAATTGAAAAATGTGTTTTCAAACTAACAAGTTTTTAAACTGTGCGATTAATATGTGATTAGTTCAAAAACTGATTTTCAAAGTATGCAACTGTTTTTGTTTTATGCAACATGTAAAGTAAACGTTTTCAATCAATGCTTTGAGAATATATATATATATATATATATATATATATATATTTATATATATATATATACATACATAATATATATATATATATATATATATATATATATATATATATATATATTATATATACATATATATATATATTATATATACATATATATATATATATATATATATATATATATATATATATATATACATATATATATATATATATATATATATATACATATATATATATATAGATATATATATATACATATATATATATATATATATATATATATACATACACATATATATATATATATATATATATATATATATATATGTATATATATCTACATGGTTAGCTTAATTAAGTTGCACTAATAAAATACTAATTATAAACTATTTCAATACTTACTCGATTTGCATTCCTTTGCTTGGCCTCCACTTTCCACCTTCCAAGGGCTGCTCACAATCCTGACGCTCTTCCTAAAGACCTCAGGAGTCATCGCGTCTTTAAAGTTCATATCATATAACTCTGACATGAACTCATCAGGAGCAATTTCTGTATCAACCCGCTGCACCACTACCTTTGGTCCTAATACATCATTCACAATCACCTCCAACCCCACCTCTGCAAATTTGGTATTTTCGGCCACCTTCTTCCGCTCAACAACAGACGGGGTGCGAATTACAGCACCACCATCACGCGTTGGGCGCACCTCATGCACCCGCACACCCAGCGTTGGCCCAACCTGCCCCACCACCTTCTCCATCACCTCCTTCGAGGTAGTGCGTGCACCACCCTTTCCCCTCACCACCACAGACCAGGTTTCCACAGGCTTCGGAACCATCACAGGCACTGCAGCTGGTACCACAACAGGAGCAGATGCCTTAGCAACCACCCTCGATGTAGCCTGTGCTTTCCGCAAGGCACCACTCTCCTCTAACCGCCCTCTCAACTTCGCATTCTCTGCCACAATCTTCATCAAAAGCTCCTCATACCGGCCCACTATAGATGCCACCTCCCTACCAACCCCTCGCTGCAAATCATCAGCCAACACCACACCCATCAGCTTTTCAGTCAGCGCCTTCACCACCCGTATGGTCTCATTGGCACGAATGGGACCAAGCGTATTGTCAACAAGCCGGGCGCCTCTTATTTTAGGCCGCCTGGTGCGCTTCACAAGCTTCGAAGCCACAGGTGCCAACCCCTCTTCACCACTGAATATATCAATTTCTGATATTTCATCACCAACTTCAATTGAATCAGCAACCATCGCCGTGTTCTCTGCTTCTAGCTCTGCTACCACTTGCCCCACTGATACCATTCTATTCTGCCTCTTAGGCGAATTAAGCTTCACCAATTTTTCCTTCACAGGATCAACTTCACTTTCTGTTCCACTATTTTTAATATTACTGACAGCCTCTGGCAATACTATTTCTGATATAGACGGCACATCAGAAGTATCACCATCACCCTTCGGGGTCTTACCCACACGCATTCTCGACTTTGGTAGCATAACCACTCAAGCAGCACAATAAGTTTATAAAAATATAAATACCTTATCTCAATCGGTTTCAATGTTCAAGTCAATTTCAGCACCAATTCTATGTCACAACCAGGCGTCGCTTCGTTTCGTTTTCCAAATTCAAATACCAATTCAATTTCCGATTTCAGCACCAATGTCTTCCCGACAGAGCACAAATATACTCTTGTCTTTTGTTTTATTTTGTTTTGACAAACAAAATTTATATTTATATAGATATATTCACAATTTCACAATATTAGTTTCGAATTTCTTGTACAACCAACAAACCGATATCGGATATTATTTTATGAACGCAACCACTATATACTATTCTTCACAATAATATCTTTTTATATTTAAATTCAAATTGTTTACCATTAAAAACAACAATAATGCTACCGTTCACTAGTATACACGTTTGTACAGTTTGAAGTTTAATACTTGAATGAGTAGATAGGGACAGATTGTGTCTTAGATTAACGTCGGCTGCTACCATTATGGCCTATCCGACGGTGGTCCTAACACCGGGTGAAATCAATGTTCACCACCCCTGTCGCCCTCAGAGGAACCTGAGTGTAAAAAATTCATGTATAATAAGAATGGCATCATAAATATTATGAATAAGTTATGTATATAATGAACACCAAAATATTTGAACAAAATTCATATATTTTAGGAATATTATATTTTTGTGTAGAGCTCCTGGAGACAATTGTAGCCAAAATCACAAAAGAGTGAATTTGCATTTAATTGGCGTTTTATACCAAAAAGTCAGTAGACTTTAACCACAGTTTTGTAAAGTTTCAAACTTCTCAACTTATTACTGTTATCAACTTATTATTGCTATCCAAATGATTTTTAATTGTATAAAGGTGTAGAAAAGTAAAATAGAGTCATATCGAATAGAAGTTGATTGTTGGGTTTTGGTTTGCATAAGTTTCATATCCTACTATGTGAATTTTTATAGTTAATTTGTTAACATAATTCTCAGATGGCTTATAGAAGTCTTTTAATAAGTTAAGAAGTTTGAAACTTTACAAAACTGGTTAAATTCTATTGACGGTTTGGTATAAGGCGCCAATGAAATGCTTTTAGACATTGCTTAACCACCCAACAAATAAATTTCATGTTATGACAGTACAATGACAGTATGTCAAAATGCTACAAAACACAGAAAACTCAAAAGTGACAGTTCGTTTTGGCCCGTATCAGCTTTGCCTAACGATAGTGCAAACGAGTACAAAATATATCTGCACAACGCTAAATAAGTATGTTAGAAGAAATGGCTATACATGGTCATCTCTAAACACATGTTTTACAATTTAAACAAATAATGGAGGTTGAAAATATAACAAAGATTTTGTTTAGGAGAAAAATTGTGAAATATATAATAAAAGTTAGTATTAAGTGATTTTAAGACAATATTAAAGTGTTTATAAACATTAAAAGAATATACCAAAACTCCTAAATTGTGGCTGGCGGTCAATACCATAAGGAAATCAACATAAAAATGAGCCAAGACTCCCAAACAATTCAAATACTATCACGTTAGCTTTGTTTTTAATTTCTATTAATGTTAGTGCTCAAAAAACTAATTGTTAATGATTTAGAAACGGTTAATTGTCGCACTGATCACCACGTAATCAACCTGGATACATATATTAAATGGGACTATGGGAGGCGAAACAAGTGCTTAGTGCATGCTAATAGATGGCTAAGGCACTAAAAAGACATGCTCACGGGAGTAATGAGAACCTTAAACTATAAATTAAGCCGGGAATGAGAGTTCCATTGAAGTCATAGAAGATCGAGTCAAAAAAATCAATTTCTAATCAGACGTACAACTTAAGTTGAACTGCTGCAACAAAATTGGAAATTCCACAGACTTAGAAGAAGGCGGTATGTATAATTTATTTTTAACAAAAGCTATGCTTACAATAGATCCTTTATAAAATTTACTTACATAAATTTTGTTATTCCATATATTTCCTTACTAGGCTTCCGTTGAATTCAATGAGCATTTGGAAGTGCACAAAACTACTGATAATTTATAAAAAAATCCATCTGCCTATTCTACACCTCGATGTTACTGATAGCTTCGAATCCTTCATGTTCTCCCAGTCCTTCTAAATATATTATAGATGTATATATGTATGTATATATGTAAAGGTATTTATATATGTCAACATATTTATTTATTTAAAACAAATAAGAACAATTTTCTTTTATCGTTTATGAAATAGTGTTTTTCCAACCTGAGCGCCTTTGTCAATTTTAGTGGCAAATATGAAAATTGGAAACCAACATTATGAAAATAAATTTTTGGTTATAGCACAACTCATGGAAAACCTGCTGAATGAATGTTAGACCGTTTTCATAACTTGCATAAAGATCTAAAAGCAAATGGTGAACTGCATATCAAAGAAACGAAAGGATTGTATAGGAATAAGCAAGAGTGTATATAATGTAAGTATTATCCTGTTATAAAAAATGTGAAACTTGTAAATGTAATCTCTATCAGATTAATGGTTTATTAAACCTAATTTAAAAGTATTAATCGAAATTTCTATATATCTTTAAGGGTCACAGTGTCTACAAAGAATTCGCTAAAGAAAAAGGTTATTGGAAACAAATCTGGAAGTAGCTGGAAAACATTAGAGTAGAAAATTGTTAAATTAAATGCAATTGTGATGGTTTTAAGATTCAATATATAACAAATACGTATAAAGAAATATTGATAAAAACCTTGCAGTAATGTTCTTAAATTTATTTTACTCTCAATAGAAATTCAATGAAATTTCAATAGAAATTAAAATGTACTTCTAAATTTTATTTATTTATTAACAAATCTTATTGATATTGTGTAGGTTCCCACACTACCATAGAGGTACTACACTTAGTGCGTTGCCAATTTTTTAAAATTGCTTCCCCAATAGGCCTAAACCATTTTTTTCTCAACATGCTCCGGGACAAAAAGCAAAGCCATATTTCCTACATAAAAGCACACGAACTTAGAGTTTTGCCCTATGTTCCGATACATACATTCATATAAATTATTTTTCTCTCACTTTGATTAATTTAAAAACACACTTCCATATTCTTCCTACCATTTTAATATTCACTTGATCACTGGTGGAAAGGAGAAATAACTTCACCGCACTAATATTTCTGCTGCTACCACCACCGATTTTATTGTTTTTGTGTGCTTTTTTGGTAATTCGTGGACGAAAGAGTAGATAATGTTCCACCCATAAATTACCAATTTCAAGCACTAAATCTTACAATAATTTAATTATTTTTAATTTTTCACCAATAATCCTGCCAAGAAATTTTAACTTTTTGTAAACAAAAATATGTCATTTTCTATCGACAAGAAAAAGAAAAGAGACAACAAGCAAAGACATTTGCTATCCCTCTCGCAACATCGGTCGAAAACATTACCACTACATATGTACACAGTTGTCATATCTAATTAGTTTATGCTACAAAATTACTTATGGTTCCAATATTTGCAAATTTTCTTTTCTATGTTTATATACATACTTACACGCATCTAAAGTCTTTACTGTAAAAATCATTTGACGCCGGAATTTAGAAGCAATTAACTTTATAATAAAGAATGTTCGTAAACGACATCATTCGCCGTGAAACATCGGAGGCCGCGTCGGAAACATCAGCCTCCTCACCATCTGCCCACCGCTTGGCACACAGACCTCAGCAACAAAAAAGGAAAAAAAATATATATGTATATAAAAAATACCACGTTAAAAAAAATAATCAAACGCGAAACTCCTGATCACCAGGTAAGCAAAATACCAACGGTAACCCCGTCAGATAATGAACAAAATGATTTAACCAAAACCCCTAAAATGTTCACGAACCCCTGAAGTACAAAAACGCCTAAAACTTCCGAATCCGTATTCGGATCGAAAAAATTCCTCCACCTGTCGAAAGCACTCGACGAGACCTTTATATGATCAAAAATAAACTTCCCAAAAAAAACCACCACGAAAATAAACAAAAAAATCACTTATATCCACGAACCCCTGATACACAAAAATCCCTATATCTTCTGAACCCTTATTCGGATCCGAAAACAGCACTGAAAAGCACACGTCAATACGCGCAAAACACTACCCGAAATGTTAATTTACAAATAAAAAAATAAACCGTCACTCAAACACCAAAAGTTCAATGTCTTTCCACAGGCAATTGCCAACCTCGAACAAAGGCAAAATAAAACCAATCCTATTTTGCCAAAAGTCAATAATATTCAACAAACTTCAATATACGCGAAACGCAACCTTTCCGATAAACATTCAAATCACTTTCACGAATTTATTCACGGAAAAAACTCAAAAAACACACCCAGATTGTACTAGTAACAAAGTCACTTTCCACTTCTAAAATGCGAATGAGTAGATAGGGACAACTCGTGTCTAAGATTATCTTCGGCACCTACCATTATGGCCTATTCGACGGTGGTCTCAACACCGGGTGAAATCAATGTTCACCACCCCTGTCGCTCTCAGAGGAACCTGAGTGTCCCTCGAGGACACACAGGTTGCAATCTTAATCATTTGATATCGCCATATATACCAACTTCATTACCTTGTTACTTCCGAGGAAAGTATGTCTTCAGCACTTAGAAGAATCAAAGTTCAAAGTTGTAAGACTTATCCCTCCTGACACTCTCAGTGCCACAACACACCACCATTTCCGCAACGTCTGCTGATTCGCAGCAGCCCATAGAGACTGCTATCAGCTGGGTCGAAGTCTCAGCATAGTATGAATATGCCGGAACATCGACCCTTATCTGACATCTCTACCAGCGACCCTTGGTGTTAAACCACAGCCACCACGTGGACTCATGAAGAGACCTCAACCAAATATCTGGCCACAGAATCAACCAAAGTCTCATCTGTGGGGCTCAACCAGATCCCGTGGTACCAGTGTAAGGAAACTGGTTACGCCTCGCAGGTCAAACCAACATAGGTTTGCCACCTACTATTGATTTTTAATCCATTATATGACGGGACCCAGGTATCCTCCCTCGAGGACACACAGGTTGCAATCTTAATCACTTGATATCGCCATATATACCAACTTCATACACCTTGCTAAGGTGTTCGGGCCTATCTTAAAACCCTTGTTAACATTATGTTAACATCTGCTGATTCGCAGCAGCCCATAGAGCTGCCATCAGCTGGGTCAATGTCCAACATAACACATATGCCGGAACATCAACCCTCTTCTGACACCTCTACAAGCGACTTTTGGTATTAAACCACAGCCACCACGTGGACTCATGAAGAGACCTCAACCAAATATCTGGCCACAGAATCAACCAAAGTCTCATCTGTGGGGCTCAACCAGATCCCGTGGTACCAGTGTAAGGAAACTGGTTACGCCTCGCAGGTCAAACCAACATAGGTTTGCCACCTACTATTGATTTTTAATCCATTATATGACGGGACCCAGGTATCCTTCCACCTGATTTTCTTATATTTTCCCCAGAAAGCACTGCAACAAGGCGGTATGACTAACCAAGTTGCCTATTGTGCCCCCCGGGGGGAGTAGATAGGGACAGATTGTGTCTAGATTATCGTCGGCTCCTACCCATACGGTCTTATCCGACGGTGGTCTTAACACCGGGTGAATTAATGTTCACCACCACCCCTGTCGCCCTCAGGGGAACCTGAGTGTCCCTCGAGGACACACAGGTTGCAATCTTAATCATTTGATATCGCCATATATACCAACTTCATACACCTTGCTAAGGTGTTCGGGCCTATCTTAAAACCCTTGTTAACATTATGTTAACATCTGCTGATTCGCAGCAGCCCATAGAGCTGCCATCAGCTGGGTCAATGTCCAACATAACACATATGCCGGAACATCAACCCTCTTCTGACACCTCTACCAGCGACTTTTGGTATTAAACCACAGCCACCACGTGGACTCATGAAGAGACCTCAACCAAATATCTGGCCACAGAATCAACCAAAGTCTCATCTGTGGGGCTCAACCAGATCCCGTGGTACCAGTGTAAGGAAACTGGTTACGCCTCGCAGGTCAAACCAACATAGGTTTGCCACCTACTATTGATTTTTAATCCATTATATGACGGGACCCAGGTATCCTTCCACCTGATTTTCTTATATTTTCCCCAGAAAGCACTGCAACAAGGCGGTATGACTAACCAAGTTGCCTATTGTGCCCCCCGGGGGGAGTAGATAGGGACAGAAGGAATCTGATTAATCCATTTGTGCGTGTCACTAATTAGATGACGAGGCATTTGGCTATCTTAAGAGAGTCATAGTTACTCCCGCCGTTTACCCGCGCTTACTTTAATTTCTTCACTTTGACATTCACAGCACTGGGCAGAAATCACATTGTTAGGGCCATCACAATGCTTTGTTTTAATTAGACAGTCGGATTCCATAAGTCCGTGCCAGTTCTGAATTGATTGTTTATTGATAGTCGTTGTAATTCAAAAGGATATTATCTTGCGATAAATACTTTAAAACTTTTTAGCCACAATTGGCTACGTAAGTTTGTATTACAAGTGCGTAGATGTGTTCCTAAAATGTTCGCTATGTGCTACCCCTTTTTAAAAAACATTTATAACACAGTGATTTGAAAGGAAATTTATTCGTTTTAAAAATAAAATACATAAGAAATTCATTGAAAAAGCAAATTTTACATTATAAATAATATTTAATGTTAAAACTAAAATAGTATCTTAGCATTACACATTAAAACATGAAAAACTAATATGTTATACAGCATCCATTCTGATGTATTGTAGCAAATCTCTGACCAACTGGCAACTTGTAGTCATTTTACCACGACTTGCACACGTTCGTAATAGCGAATTTCATGCGTATAAAGAATTTTACAATTTAATAATAATATTGGTAACTTCGAAATTTCGTAAATCGAGCCTTCGTAAAACAGGGGAATACTGTATATTAAAAAAATTAATTGTTAATAAAAGGGTGAGATAAGTTAGTGCTAAAAAATGCATTGTATGGTGTGATAGTAGTGGTTGCTGAGCAACATGATAGGCGAAACATTTGGTGGGTTTTTCGCCAAAAATACAACTGATCCTTTGACAATTATGGAGCAGTGTCTTAAGGACCTTTATCGTTTGAGCAAAGGCGCAGCTTTTGCTTTGCTAGCAGAGATTAGCCCGAACATGCTCAAGAGGAGAAGGATAACATATATCCCACTACTAAATTTTGTAATTTAAATTAATCATCCTTATTCTATTTGACAACGATAATAGAAAACAATGCTATTTTTTATCTTTTGTTGGAAATCTGTATTCTAGTTGGCGGTAATGTCGTCTATCGATGACTTTTAATATATGTTTGCTTGAATTTCTCGTCGCCATTTTTGGTGTTGTCTTGCGTTGCTTTCTATTGTGTTTTGGAACTTGGAAAAATTCAACATTAGTTTTTTTTTGTGTTTTTGGTATTTCTTTTAATGTATTTAATGTATTGTGTTTTTGGTTTAAATGAAGTAATGTAAAAAATTAAAATAGCAAATAAATCTTAACTGGAGAAGCTTGTCCAAAAACTTGAAAAGAATCCATCACTAGCCAGAGGAAGAAAATGTTTCACGTATTACAAAAGAAATTAAAGACAAAAACGATGATTTTTCATTGCCAAAAGCTGGCAATGATTTAGGATTAGGTATAGACTAACAAGGAAGGCGTTCAATTACGTCCTATGTCACATAAATTTTATTGGACACATGCCTGCCGCGGTGCCACCAAAGCTGCACCATCAATTTTTCGCCTGAGGAATCTCACGCTTGTATAGACCATTTTTTTAAGAAATATAAAATTCCTGGAGGTTAGTTTTAGTGAATTTTGACTATTTGTGAATTACTAATTATGAAGTTTTTCATCAAAGTTGTTGGATGTGTAGACGGCACACACATCGGATTCCAAAGACCAAGCACTACGATATCTATGGTCTTTAATATAAAAAGATAGATATCACAGTTTCAATGCTATGGTGGTATTTAATTGTAAAGCCTTGGAAAACAAATTAACAGTAAGCACATGAGTCATTTGTCTGGAGGCATTCAGCGGAAAAGGACTTGTTAAAAGAACTCTATAATAATATAAAAAATGCTTGGCTTTTATGTAAGTTAAACGTATATGTACAATTATTTTCTTGTTTGGAAATTAAAAATCAATCACAAGGGATTCTGGGTACCCTCTTGAACCGTGGCTTATAACACCGAACAGAAATCCAGAGGAAATTCTTTTTTCTTTTAAAAATTGTATTCAAGTCTTTTTTTGTCTCAAAATTGCTTTTCACTACGTGCACAACAAAAATTAAAAATAAAAAATCAAATTCATATATATATATATATATATATATATATATATATAAACATACATAGCATTTGTTATTCTTCCAACTAATGTAATATTTATTGTTGTAGAAAATAAAATTTCAGTTCTAATATGTGTGTTGCACTAGTGTATCTTGATATGAAATACTGTTAAAGGAGACAATATGTATGATGTTAAAAGCAACAGTTTGTACTTTGCATTTAATTTATTTTATATTGATTCGCACGTTGATGATGAATAACTTATTAGCCAGGTTTTAGAAAATGAAATAATTTGAAAAACATTTTTTTATTATTAATATTTTTAATTTTGATCAATACCTTTTTATTATTCATAAGTTCTTAAATCATTTGTTCTAATTCTAGAAACAGTAGTAGCTTAAATTTTTTTACGTTTATTCATGAATAAAAATATTTAATTTAATTTCAAAAAAATTGAAGTAAAATGAACTATTGAACAGTATGGAGTGTACAACATATTTATTGCACACTTGATAAAACTGTCCATTCAAATGAGATGCCGATTTTTTGGTTGTTTGCTCTCTTGGTTTCTGCATTTACTGTTTAGTCATATTTCCATACAAATACAATCAATATTTGCGATTCAAAAAATGAAATATTGAACACTTTTTAACATCTTGCGCTCACCTTTAATGTTGTTTACATATAAAATGTAATAACGTTGTTTTAATAATTCTAGTTCCATTGTCGTTATTTGAAGATCAATCTTTTTTACTGCCATGTTTGCAATATGTTCCTCTTCTTTCATCTTGATTTTTCTTTAAGCTCGCTGGATCTGTGCATTATTGTTAACATTCGTTCCAGCTTATTATTTAAAATTTCTTGAGATTCTTCAAACTTTTGTGTATTGCACTTGCGGAGACTTAATTTACTTTCACTATGGGTGCATTTGTTATTAACTCTTGATATTTTCTCTGCACTTTCACAACTGGTATTCAAATTTTAATTACCTTCAAATGTCAACTTATCTGTTATTTCATTTTCACTGTTTTCGCTTCCAAACAACTCATCAATTTCATAAATATTAAACGGTGTTACATCTTTGGAAGAGCCAAACGTTTTGGTTGCAGATAGGCCCTCCACTGTAGCGCCTATACCAGCAGCTTGCACAATTTGCTCCTCAGCTGGCGTTAAGAGAATCTCCTCGAATGGCCCCTCTCCCGTCGTCTTCTTCGAAGTAATATTAAATGATAATTTTTTTTTTTTTGGCTGGATGCTTCTGGTCAGTAAAAGCGTAAGTCATACATATACAAATACTTACTTACACGTTACATTACACACAATTTACACACAAGCATAGTAATATGTATGCAAGTACTTACGTTTCGCCAAGACTCAATGTGTTTTATTGGTGGCCCGGCCATATTCAGTTTTTTAGACAGTTGGTCCCATAGTTTGTTTATTGCACTCCACCCCTGCGCACAATTTGGTAGAATATTTTTTTCCAGCTGAGGATGCGCACCTATGAACTCGGCCATAATTTTTTTTTGTCGTGAATTGATTTTATATGCGTTTGTCCTATTCAGTATATGAAAATATTACTATAGTTTACGGAAAATACAAACTAAAGTAATTAAAATTTACTTACATTTCCTTAGTTAATGTAAAATTTTTTTGGGAATATAAAAAAAACACTTTTAGCGCTAATATTAATTGTTTTATTTTGCATACGGTTAGACACTAACGTATCGAATGACAGACCAAGAGATGTTACTGCTTTGGTTACTCGATATCGAATGTCATCATCTCAAATTACGATACTTTTTATTAGATTTCATGTACCGTGATTACAAAATGAAAATTTAAGAAAGTTTTTACTCGCTATCGAATGTCGTGATTAGAACCCAGGTGATGCTCTCCTCTAGAGCCTTATTTGATGACCTCATACCGCTCGGCTTGTGAAGGAAGTGTAGAGGCTGTTTACAATTCCAAACACACTAAGGCGCGAAATGTAATAGAGAGGACCATAGGTGTCTTAAAAACCAAATTTCGTTGCCTTCTCGGTGCACGAGAACTTCACTACAGACCAGCAAAAGCTATTAAAATTATAAATGTTTGTACTGCTCTTCACAACATTTGTGTTGAATATGGATTGGATATGACAAGTGAAGAAACGGAAAATGACTCAAACGACATGGATAGTCATCAAAGTACACAACAAACATCAAAACTCAATTTGCAACCCTGCAGAAAATATATGTCGTGGATTCGCCTTAATATGTATCTTGTTTGTGTAAAAAATTTTCGTCTGTTAAATGGACTTGACAAGTAAAATATAAGAAAAATAGCGATACAGAAGACAAACAACACAGACACTAAATGAGAAAATCGTAGTGTCTGTTTAGAATGTTTGTGCCCATTAACAATAGTAAAGTATAAAATTATTATTTACATGTTCATTGATGGATGGATTGCTTATAAGGGTAAGCTTTTGTAAATACATATAATAATATTCATTTATAAAAAATCAAATTATTTAGTTCTGTCGGAGTTGATTCCGCAAGTTGACTAGACTATGGTTCACATATTTCCTGCTCTTATGAAAGAATAGGACACAAATTTTGCATCTAAAATTGTTACAAGCAGCTCTAAAAACACGTGTCCATCTAAACCTAAAGAAGTGGAGTTGTTGCAACGCTCTTACAATCAAGAAAAAATGACATTAAACAATTCGTCTTTAGATGATATGCCGGCAACATTTTAGCCAATTCTGGTGGTTTTACACAAACCACAAACTGATTATCAGTCTGCCTGTTATACAGCACCCACAGCCAATCACGCTGTAAAAATTCTAAGAAGGCTAATAAAGACTACTGAAATCCGTTATAATGCTGTTCGTCCGAGGCAGCCTATAAAAACTTTACAGCAAAGAGAACAAGAATCAAGTAGATGGGAACAACGGTGAATTTAACTTATTTTTTATATTTACGAAATATTTCTTTCTTGTTATTCTACATATATGAACTCACCAGTATGCATTAAATAATTTCATAGAAATGTGTTAAATATATGAATAATGCCTTTTAAATGATTTTCTCACTTTGAAATTACTTCATCAATTAATTAAACAGGCAAAGTTTTATTGGATATCCATCTTATATTTATTAAATTAACAATATATTAAAAAAGTTACACAAAATACAATATATTTCTTATGAATTGCTATGTTAATATATTGTGGGTTAACAATATTATTTTAAATTATTTAAAAATATGTTGCATTACATATATATATACAGGATTATATATGCATTACATATATATATATATATATATATATATATATATATATATTGTATATATATATATAAATATATATATATATATATATATATATATATATATATATATATATATATATACATGTAATATATATATATATATATATATATATATATATATATCTACATGGTTAGCTTAATTCAGTTGCACTAATACAATACTAATTATAAACTGTTTAAATACTCTCTCGGTTTGCATTTGCTGCTACTTGTGGTCGGTGTCCTTCACCCCCTCTTCAAATCTGAAAAAAGAAAACATACGTTTATTGTTGTCATTAAATAGTTTTTGGTCAACTTCCTTTGAAGCAATATTTTCAGCCTCGTTAAATACTATTGGTGTGCCATTCCTGAAAAGATATATATATATATATATATATATATATATATATATATATAATTATTTATTTGTATGCATACATTTAATTTATTTTTAAGGATGATACTTACTGTGAATCGCCAACTTCTGTTATGGGAGGAGAAGAAACATTCCGCTTTAAGGGTTCAGCATTTTGTATGAGATAAGCAGCTCTATTACCAACATGAACGATGCAAAAAATGGTCAGAGCAGATCAGTGCTTTTGCAGATAGTTTTACGCAACAAATCTCACACCATTTCAGTCTGGATACCACATCTTTCGGCGCTTGGAACAAAGATCCCTCTCCCTTAAAGAATTTTCGCTTACACACTGCACAAACACACATTGTTTTATTAGTCAATAAAAGTTTTTTTAAGAAAAACAATTTCACAATTATAAACAAGTCGATTCGCAATAATTTATGTTTTTCAACAATTTCACAAAATTTATTTTTGTTTTTAAGAAGTCTTCAGAAATTTGTCTTCTTTGGCGAAAAGATTAAAAAGCAGATTTCGACAAGCGAGTTCAAGGCGAAAGCAGAAAATTTTGACATACAAGTTCAAAGCGAATTGTATCAGCTGTTCGCCATTTTGCGTAATAAGGTCACTTAGTATTAATGTGCCTTGGTACACAAAGTGCTGAGGCATATCACAGAAGAGAAGAAATAAAAAGCAGTTTACAATACTTTTAAATCAGTCTTTTCAATTTACTTTTCTTAACTTAAAAATTTTGTATCACAAAAATAACATATATCCATTTTTTAATTAAAGGTAATAAATTATATAGACCGTGGTCAATTTTTATATACTTGCTACTGAGCATCAATGCCTATAAATTGCTTTTTTTTAAAGTAGAGCTCAGTATCATATGCACAAAATGACTAGAAAATCACGGGTCTTAGAAATCGTGTTGACCTGTGTTATATATGTATGTATATAATACTTATGTATATGGGACAAACGTTTATAACAAAATAACTTCATGAACGAATTCTTAATAACACGAATTAAAAAATACTTATTAACAAAATATAATAAAAAATCCAATTAACATAAAAACAAAAAATTCATATCATAATAAAAAATAAAAAGGAAATACATTTTATCAACTTGAGGTATTTAGTAATTGAAGCTCCTTTTCTTTCATTGATAGCTGAGTTCTTTTAATTTTCATATCGAGTATGTGCCGTTTTGCGCTGAAATAATCTTGTTTCTTAAATGGTTAGAACTGGTTGATTATGGTGGCGCAGAAGCTGCTGCTTCTGATGGCGCAGAAGCTGTTGATATTGATGGCAGAGATACTGCAGCAGCATTGCCACTAGAAATGTACATTTTTCTGTAAACAGTAAAATATTAATGTGCAGCAAGAAAGTAGACATATTGAAAAAATATGGCTTACCAATTGCATTGATTCCAAAATGTGAAAATCAACACTGACATCAGTATCTGGAACTCCCTGAACCATACCCTCGGGATTTATTTGTTTTTCAAACTGCAGCAGATTAGGCCCAGCCTATCATGGTGCTCAGCAACCACTACTATCAAACCATACAATGCATTTTTTAGCACTAAATTATCTCACCCTTTTACTAACAATTAATTTTTTTAATATACAGTATTCCCCTGTTTTACGAAGGCTCGATTTACGAAATTTCGAAGTAACCAATATTATTATTAAATTATAAAATTCGTTATACGCATGAAATTCGCTATTACGAACGTGTGCAAGTCGTGATAAAATGACTACAAGTTGCCAGTTGGTCAGAGATTTGCCACAATACATCAGAATGGATGATGTATAACATGTTAGTTTTTCATGTTTTAATGTGTAATGTTAAGTTACTATTTTAGTTTTAACATTAAATATTTTTCATAATGTAAAATTTGCGTTTTCAATGAATTTCTTATGTATTTTATTTTTAAAACGAATAAATTTCCTTTCACATTACTTTGTTGCAGTGCTTTCTGGGGAAAATATAAGAAAATCAGGTGGAAGGATACCTGAGTCCCGTCATATAATGGATTAAAAATCAATAGTAGGTGGCAAACCTATGTTGTTTTGACCTGCGAGGCGTCACCAGTTTCCTTACACTGGTACCACGGGATCTGGTTGAGCCCCACAGATGAGACTTCAGTTGATTCTGTGGCCAGATGTTGGTTGAGGTCTCTTCAATGAGTCCACGTGGTGACTGTGGTTTAATACCAAGAGTCGCTGGTAGAGATGTCGGATAAGGGTCGATGTTCCGGCATATTCATACTATGCTGAGATTTCGACCCAGCTGATAGGAGTCTCTATGGGCTGCTGCGAATCAGCAGACGTTGCGGAAGTGGTGGTGTATTGTGGCACTGAGAGTGTCAGGAGGGATAAGTCTTACGACTTTGATTCTTCTAAGTGCTGAAGACATACTTTCCTCGAAAGTAACAAGGGTTTAAGGTGGGCCCGAACACCTTAGCAAGGTGTATGAAGTTGGTATATATGGCGATATGAAATGATTAAGATTGCAACCTGTGTGTCCTCGAGGGACACTCAGGTTCCTCTGAGAGCGACAGGGGTGGTAAACATTGATTTCACCCGGTGTTGAGACCGACGTCGAATAGGCCATAATGGTAGGTGCCGACGATAATCTTAGACACGAGTTGTCCTTATCTACTCATTCGCATTTTAGAAGTGGAAAGTGACTTTGTTACTAGTACAATCTGGGTGTGTTTTTTGAGTTTTTTCCGTGAATAAATTTGTGAAAGTGATTTGCAGTTTTATTAAATTGTTTATCGGAAAGTTTGCGGTTCGCGTATATTGAAGTTTGTTGAATATTGGCTTTTGGCAAAATAGGATTGGTTTTATTTTGCCTTTGTTCGAGGTTGGCAATTGCCTGTGGAACGACATTGACCTTTTGGTGTTTGAGTGGCGGTTTATTTTTTTATTTGTAAATTAACATTTCGGGTAGCATTTTGCGCGTATTGACGTGTGCTTTTCAGTGCTGTTTTCGGATCCGAATAAGGGTTCGGAAGATATAGGGATTTTTGTGTATCAGGGGTTCGTGGATATAAGTGATTTTTTTTGTTTATTTTGGTGGTGGTTTTTTTTTGGGAAGTTTATTTTTGATCATATAAAGGTCTCGTCGAGTGCTTTCGACAGGTGGAGGAATTTTTTCGATCCGAATACGGATTCGGAAGTTTTAGACGTTTTCGTACTTCAGGGGTTCGTGAACATTTTAGCGGTTCTTGGTTAAATCATTTTGTTCTGTTATCTGACGTTGGTATTTTGCTTACCTGGTGATCAGGAGTTTCGCGTTTGATTATTTTTTTTAACGTGGTATTTTTTATATACATATATATTTTTTTTCCTTTTTTGTTGCTGAGGTATGTGTGCCAAGCGGTGGGCAGATGGTGAGGAGGCTGATGTTTCCGACGCGGCCTCCGATGTTTCACGGCGAATGATGTCGTTTACGAACATTCTTTATTATAAAGTTTATCTGCTTCTAAATTCCGGCGTCAAATGATTTTTACAGTAAAGACTTTAGATGCGTGTAAGTATGTATATAAACATAGAAAAGAAAATTTGCAAATATTGGAACCATAAGTAATTTTGTAGCATAAACTAATTAGACATGACAACTGTGTACATATGTAGTGGTAATGTTTTCGACCGATGTTGCGAGAGGGATAGCAAATGTCTTTGCTTGTTGTCTCTTTTCTTTTTCTTGTCGATAGAAAATGACATAGTTTTGTTTACAAAAAGCAAAAGTTTCTTGGCCGGATTATTGGTGAAAAATTAAAAATAATTAAATTATTGTAAGATTTAGTGCTTGAAATTGGTAATTTATGGGTGGAACATTATCTACTCTTTCGTCCACGAATTACCAAAAAAGCACACAAAAACAATAAAATCGGTGGTGGTAGCAGCAGAAATATTAGTGCGGTGAAGTTATTTCTCCTTTCCACCAGTGATCAAGTGAATATTAAAATGGTAGGAAGAATATGGAAGTGTGTTTTTAAATTAATCAAAGTGAGAGAAAAATAATTTATATGAATGTATGTATCGGAACATAGGGCAAAACTCTAAGTTCGTGTGCTTTTATGTAGGAAATATGGCTTTGCTTTTTGTCCCGGAGCATGTTGAGAAAAAAATGGTTTAGGCCTATTGGGGAAGCCAGGCATTTAAAAAAATTGGCAACGCACTAAGTGTAGTACCTCTATGGTAGTGTGGAAACCTACACAATATCAATAAGATTTGTTAATAAATAAATAAAATTTAGAAGTACATTTTAAAGATCTTGAATTTCTATTGAGAGTAAAATAAATTTAAGAACATTACTGCAAGGTTTTTATCAATATTTCTTTATACGTATTTGTTATATATTGAATCTTAAAACCATCATAATTGCATTTAATTTAACAATTTTCTACTCTAATGTTTTCCAGCTACTTCCAGATTTGTTTCCAATAACCTTTTTCTTTAGCGAATTCTTTGTAGACACTGTGACCCTTAAAGAAATATAGAAATTTCGATTAATACTTTTAAATTAGGTTTAATAAACCATTAATCTGATAGAGATTACATTTACAAGTTTCACATTTTTTATAACAGGATAATACTTACATTATATACACTCTTGCTTATTCCTATACAATCCTTTCGTTTCTTTGATATGCAGTTCACCATTTGCTTTTAGATCTTTATGCAAGTTATGAAAACGGTCTAACATTCATTCAGCAGGTTTTTCATGAGTAGTGCTACAACCAAAAATTTATTTTCATAATGTTGGTTTCCAATTTTCATATTTGCCACTAAAATTGACAAAGGCGCTCAGGTTGGAAAAACACTATTTCATAAACGATAAAAGAAAATTGTTCTTATTTGTTTTAAATAAATAAATATGTTGACATATAAAAATACCTTTACATCTATACAGCAAATTATCAGTTAAAAAATAATATATTTAGAAGCACTGGGAGAACATGAAGGATTCGAAGCTATCAGTACCATCGCGGTGTAGAATAGGCAGATGGATCTTTTGGAAATTATCAGTAGTTTTGTGCACTTCCAAATGCTCATTGAATTCAACGCAAGCCTAGTAAGGAAATATATGGAATAACAAAATTTATGTAAGTAAATTTTATAAAGGATCTACTGTAAGCATAGCTTTTGTTAAAAATATATTATACGTACCACCTTCTTCTAAGTCTGTGGAATTTCCAATTTTGTTGCAGCAGTTCAACTTAAGTTGTACGTCTGATTAGAAATTGATTTTTTTACGCGATCTTTTATGACTTCAATGAAACTCTCATTCCCGGCTTAATTTATATTTTAAGGTTCTCATTACTCCCGTGAGCATGTCTTTTTAACGCCTTTGCCATATATTAGCATGCACTAAGCACTTGTTTCGCCTCCCATAGTCCCATTTAATATATGTATCCAGGTTGATTAAGTGATGATCAGTGCGACAATTTATATTTTCAAAACATTTAACCGTTTCTAAATCATTAACAATTAGTTTTTCGAGCACTAACATTAATAGAAATTAAAAACAAAGCTAACGTGATAGTATTTCAATTGTTTGGGAGTCTTGGCTCATTTTTATGTTGATTTCTTTATGGTATTGACCGCCAGCCACAATTTAGGAGTTTTTGTATATTCTTTTAATGTTTATAAACACTTTAATATTGTCTTAAAATCACTTAATACTAACTTTTATTATATATTTCACAATTTTTCTCCTAAACAAAATCTTTGTTATATTTTCAACCTCCATTATTTGTTTAAATTGTAAAACATGTGTTTAGAGATGACCATGTATAGCCATTTCTTCTAACATACTTATTTAGCCTTGTGCAGATATATTTTGTACTCGTTTGCACTATCGTTAGGCAAAGCTGATACGGGCCAAAATGAACTGTCACTTTTGAGTTTTCTGTGTATTCTGTGTTTTGTAGCATTTTGACATACTGTCATTGTACTGCCATGACATGAAATTTATTTGTTGGGTGGTTAAGCAATGTCAAAAAGCATTTCATTGGCGCTTTATACCAAACCGTCAATAGAATTTAACCAGTTTTGTAAAGTTTCAAACTTCTTAACTTATTAAAAGACTTCTATAAGCCATCTGAGAATTATGTTAACAAATTAACTATAAAAATTCACATAGTAGGATATGAAACTTATACAAACCAAAACCCAACAATCAACTTTTATTCGATATGACTCTATTTTACTTTTCTACACCTTTATACAATTAAAAATCATTTGGATAGCAATAATAAGTTGATAACAATAATAAGTTGAGAAGTTTGAAACTTTACAAAACTGTGGTTAAAGTCTACTGACGATTGGTATAAAGCGCCAATTAAATGCAAATTCACTCTTTTGTGATTTTGGCTACAATTGTCTCCAAGAGCTCAACACAAAAATATAATATTCCTAAGATATATGAATTTTGTTCAAATATTTTGGTGTTCATCATATACATAACTTATTCATAATATTTATGAAGCCATTCTTATTATACATGAATTTTTTTTGAAGTTCCCAGGATTCGCTATGAATTTGTTTATAAATATTATGAATTACTTTCATATCAAAAACTTCATAAATAGAATGTAAAACTTTATAAAGATTATGATTTTTTCATGTGTAAAACTTGTATGTTTCACTTCCCTACTTTTTTGTACAACTTCATACATAGACGATATGACATTGAACATATATTTTATGAATTGTTTTATAAATCATAAGCTTTTAAATATATGATCAAGTTTACGATATTTATGAAAATTTTCATGCATTTTATGAACTTTATTTACAAGTTTTCATGTCAGAATTACTTTATTTCACGATTGTTTCCCTAAATACTAAATAAGTTTTTCGACAATATGATGACAAAAATATTTTATGAACTGATTTATAAATTCTCCTAAAAGTTGCATTTAAAATATGATTTTTGTTGATAATAATTCAGAACCTCTTTTAGAAGTATGTTTAAAAATTCTTATTTATGAAAAACGTTTTAAAATTTATGAACATTGTCATTCAAATTAGGAATATTTTTATAAATGTTTAATTTAACCAAAACTAACGGTATGAAGTCACAGACTTTTAGTTGCTAAGATGTGTGCGAGAGTCGTAGAGTGATCACGTTCTCATTCTTATACATTACAAGCATTGAAAAGACAAATGCATAAAAATTTATTTTTCAATGATAACCAAAATATTGGTTAACTATAACTAGTCAGTGATAACCAAAATATTGGTTAATACTAACTAATTGTTCCTAACAAACATATTCGTCAACCTTGACTAAGTATAGTTAACCGATATACAAATCAACTATAACTATAGTCAATGATAAATATGTAAGTTATTACAGTTATATAGATTAGTATTAACTAGTCACCCCTAATGAACAAATGTATTAAAGATAACAGTTAAAATATACTATTTATATTAAGGTTTATTAAACGATTTTTTAAGCTACATTTTTTTTAATATATATTTTTTGTTTTAACCTATTCTGGCTGCGAACTGTAGCCTCCGTAAGCGCTTTTTAAAAGTCCCTCGCAGATAGACTTTAGAAAACATCTGGAATGTAAAGAAAATATATTAATATATAGACATTAATATAAATATTGGTACATATATATATATATATATATATATATATATATATATATATATATACTTACATACTTCCCTCGTATATTATTTGAAATTGCGAGATCTGCGAGCGCTTTGTTTTCCCACCTCGCACCCCAATTGTACATTTGCAGTACGTCGTCCATGCATTAATATCTTCTAATGCGCCCTTAGGTTATTGGTGTACGTAAGCTGTAAAAGTATTAATATTCAAATATATTTATAGCCTTCATATTAAGTAAAGTTTTATTGCCATTGATTGCACGAAATCCTCAGCTTTTAACTTCTCTTCTATTTCTTCCAATGTTTTAATTGGAAACATGGCAGCGACTTCGTTTATTTCTTGATTTTTTTTTCCCTTCATGCGACATACCGAGGACTTCACTTTTCTTAGCACCGCCTTACACTCCATAAGCGCATTCGTTTGGGCCATTAATTCAGGTTTCGGTGAATGCAAAAAAAAAAATCCATTAACGACATGACAGTAGTAAAATTATTACATATCTCTTCTTCTGCTCAATCCTATTTGCTATAGCCTCCTGGTTCGAAACTATAGTTATAAGCAATGTTCTCAATTTTATACTCAATCGCCTCAATTTTTGTTTGTAATTACTTTATTATAGCAATAATATCTAAAACATGAAATATATAAAAGTTGTTAAAATGTATTAAAATAATGTTTATAATAATAGCTGTGTGCATTTACTAAAAAGTTTTAAACATTTTGTAACAATTATAATTAGAAAGCGTTCATCAACCCAAAAAATTTGCAACGAGAGAGTGGCGAATGAGCGTAAAAAATGAGATACAGAAAAATGATTGCAAGTTTTTACAAGTAAAATTTTTACTTGCAATAATTATTCAAACAGCTGTTTTGCAGTTGTGTTAATAAAACAATATTTCTAAATGAAGTTGAAAATAAAAATATTTTGGAAAATTTAAGAAATTGTAAGTAATATGAGCTTTTAAATCAATGAAGAGTACTAAAAAGATAACACATTTATGTTAAATTGAATTAGTATTCATAGGCTAATTGTTCGAAATTAATTAAAATCTCAGAAAGACATGATGATAAATATTCGAAGGCAAACAGGAAAGTCAACATCAGTTTTATTCAACTTACACAGCAGAGCAGAACAGCTGTTTCCGAAAGTCGCAACACTTTCATCTTCAGTGCTCATGTGTATATTGTGTTTATCACCACTGATAACAAATTTCTTTTTGGTGTTATTTTTAGTGTTCTAAATATTATGGGTACCTAGCTACTCGGTAGTTTACACTAAGCAAGCAAATAATTCAATTAGTTCAGATATATATTTGCATATAAATTTAAATTAACACATAATTTATTATATTTCTTTTTCAACTCACGTTTGCTTGCACGTTAATGTAGTTTCTTATTAGTGTTTCCATAAATAGTTCTTCATAAAATCACATCCAAAAATATATATAATTATAAAAATAATAACGCAATAAGGCGAAAAAATAATAATGCTGAATATAAATGACTATAATCATATTATTTTTATAATATACATAGTATATGTATAATTTGTCCACACAATATAGGGGTAGTTATTGAGTACTTATATATACCTATACATTACAACACTACTTTAACTTTAAATTTTTAGATAGTATAAAGGTTATTTACTTTTTTACATTTTTTAGAGTAATTCTGAAAAATTTCTTGTTACTCTCTCGTTGCTAATTTTTACTAGTAAAGTAAATGAACACACCTAATGTTTATAATTTTGTGAAGCGGTGTACGTTTTTTAAGGAATTCGTGGCTTGGACCACTGAACCCCCCATCACAGTCTTCGTTACTTTTAGTAATTTCTTAACATGTTATATTGTTATCATTGAGGATTTTTAATAATATTGATATTTAGTTTAATTGCAAAAAACTAACTTCATTCGCAACTATATATGTTCCACTCTAACATATATGTTTGAAAAGGACAACAAATGCGATATTCGCCTACGTTACCACTAGCAAAATCTCGTTCTATGTACCATATTTTCCTTAAACATCTCCAAAATACCGTTATATCATTTGTATACAAATTATATTATTGCAACAATAACAAAGTAAGTGACGAAAGAATAATATATATATATATATATATATATATATATTAAAATTTTTTTTCTTAATTTCTTTTTTTATTCAAATGATAATTATAGGAACATATACGACTAATATAAAATAAACATAAACATTAAAAAACCATCCATCAAATTCCAATGCGAAAATGAAACAATAGCAACACGTTACCGAAAATTCCATATAAATATGCTTCATATGTGTTAGTGAAAAAATGTTGTGTGTGTTAGTTTCGGTTAGTCGAAACTTCAAAAACACTAACATTATCAACATACTTATGTGACAACTTTGCACAAAACTTTAAAAAGAACTTTGAAAAAATATTATATAAATATTTTTCTTTCAGCAAAAAGAAAACATTGTGTTGAGAAAAATTTTCAAAGAGTTGCGTAAATAAAGTTAATTATCACTAGAATAAGTTCGAAAATCAATACAACAATATTTATTGTACAAATGGACTCTAAACATAATTGAAAAACTTAAAACAATTTCATGCACAACACTTGAAATACATTGAATCAAAAGCAAAACACATGTTTTCTGAACAATAGCGACTTTTGTTTACATATTTCATGATGCTACCACACTTTTTGCATAATTTAATTGAAGTATTTAAGTCTGACTGTAAAACTGAAAGCGTATTTAAATAGACTTTAAATATTCATCAAAATTAACTAAATCGACATTTAAATAGCCACTGATTTATTGGACATAAGTATACAATTCGCAGATATTATGAAAGTTTTCATAAAATTCTCTGAAGGTTTATGTATAATATTATTAAAACTTTCATACTTATTATGAACTCTTCATAAAGCTTTGTAAAACTATGTATTCAATGCCTATATGTTATGAAACTTTCAATTAAATTCTACAAAAATGTATGTACATTTACATAAATTTTATGTAATTAATATTAAAAGTTCATAAAAACTATGAACTTTTTCATAAAAATAAAACACGAATTTTCTTATATTTTATGAATGCATTTTAGAATTTCTGAAAAAATTCATAAATTCTAGGAATTTGTACATTGACCAATTTTTTATGAAAATTTTCATGAATGGAAAGAATTTTTTTCATAAGTAACATGTATTTACGTATGGCGTAAGCCATCTCTATATGGTTTACGCCATACGTAAGTTTGACCTGCTGCAAAACAAAAACTTTCTGATATATATATATATATATATATATATATATGTATATATATATATATATATATATATATATATATAAGTATATATATATATATATATATATATATATATATATATAAATATATATATATATATATATATATATATAAATATATATATATATATATATATATATATATATATAGTTATTAGTATATATATGAAATGCGACATATTTTTAAAATATATTGTATTTTGTGTAAGTTTTTTAATATATTATTAATTTAATAAACATGAGATGGATATCCAATAAAACTTTGCCTGTTTAGTTCTCTATTTGCTAAGAGGGATTGTTTAAAATTAAGATGAAGACATAAATAAATTATTATGTTTAACAAAAAGTATTGAGTTCTCTTAACCGATAATAAACAATGCATATTATTAATCCCCGTATTTGTAAGAAGTGAAATGTTTTTAATGTAATTTGTTTGAAATATTGTCTTTGTTGACTTACAACGTACAGGGTTTTAAATAAAATACATTTCAAATCAATCTACAATTTCACAAATATAAGATTGATTGTATGAGAAACGAACATGAATTATTTTTAGGTAATTTGATAATTACTTAGGGATACTAAGTAATTATCAAATTTTTAGTGAAATAGATGTAATAAAGACGTGTCGCGACAGAATTCTAGCGTTGTAAGCTGAAAATGCTAAACTGACGCGTCAGCTTCCAAACGCAAATAAATTAGTAGAAGAGGTGAATAAAATTTTTACAGAAGGGCAGGTAAGAAGACTTACTACATCAAGAGGATTACACTGGAAGTATATCCACCGCAATATACTTGCACGCATCAGGATCCAGGGCGTACAAGAAGGACTTCCCGTTACCTTATCGGTCGACACTTCAACGGTGGTGCTCCAAGATAAAAATGAATTAGGCGTGCCGCGAACTTCCATTGATTTTATGCGGCAGACAAATGATATGCCACTGGAAGATAAGCTTTGTGTGATCGCCTTTGACGAGATGAAGGCTACGGAGGTCTTTGAATATGATCAAGATTGCGACGTCGTTAAAAAGCCAGCAGACTACGTGCAGGTTGATATAGCGCGAGGGCTTAAAAAGTCATGAAAACAACCTGATTTTTATGACTTCGGTTGCAAAATGTCCAAAGACATCTTAAATAACCTTATACAACGTTTATATAATGCAGGATTTCCAGTGGTAGCGATGGTGTGTGATATGGCACCCACCAATCGCAAGTTCTGAAAAGACTTAGGAATTACGACAGGTAAGTTTATTCAATGCCTCACCACCGATTGGATATATATATATATATATATATATATATATATAATATATAAATATAATAACAAAAAAAATTTTTTGAAGTCACAATTATAAAATAGTTTTTAGCATTAATATTAAAACAATTAATGATAAGGAATAATATATTAAGGACATATATAGTGAGATATTTTAATTACACTTTAGTTGCACATGTTTATATTAAGTAAAGATACTAAATAATTTTGTAGTTTTGAATAAATAAATCTTGGTTTCCCTGTCCAGCTTGTGTTGGGGATACAATTTTGACTTTTGTGGATGCGCCACATTTATTGAAATTGGTCCGAAACCATTTCACAGATAGTGGTCTAATAATAAATAATGCAATGGTGACCGTACGGACCATAGCGGATTTGCTGGCATTCGCCCAAAAGTCCGATTTGTAAATTACATTTAAATTGACTGAGGAACACTTGTCGGTGAAAGGTGCAGGTAAGTTTTGTTGGACTAAAAGTAATATCAGATGATACATTCGGTCATTTAGGGATACAAAGAGTTAAGCTAGCCCCTCAACTTTTTTCAAAAACGACTGCCAATGCTATAAGAAGATGTTACTCTAATGGGATGGAACTCTATAATCCCACAGAGACGGCAGTCTCCATCGAATTAATAAATGACTGGTCCAACGTACTCAACTCTAAACTGCTTAACTTTAAATATCCATGCAAGGTAAGTTGAAAAATGTATGTATGTATATAAAACAAAATATTGATTTTTTTTCAGCAACCATATAGACTCGAGTTAGAAGAGCAGAACTAAATACTGCTTAAAGTTAATCCATTATTAGATCCCCAATTATACCGGGGGAAAAAAATTTGGAATATTTTCAAAAGGGAATGTTAATCACCAACAGTACCTTAACGATGCTTCATGATTATGTCGAGAAATATGGCATGAAGTATTTGGTGACAATTCGGCTCAACCAAGATATTTTGGAACATTTCTTTGGATGTATAAGAAGTAACGGCAGGTTAAATGAGCATCCATCGCCGAAGGATACTCATACCATTATAGATATATTTTTCTCAATAATTTTTGTTTCTGATTTTTGACAAGATATACGGAGCATTTAAATGGAAACGGCAACGTGGAAGACGACTCAACAGAGTGGCTGAATTCCTCACACACGGTCGAATGTTTGCAACCAAGCATAGGAGATGAAGGAAATCAGCCCATCGAAAGCGTGCAGGAATCGCAATTCGCAGAAGATATTGGTGACGTGGGGATATTGCAAGAAGATGCCTTGGAGCATGTATGCGGCTATACATATATTAAAAAAGCTTAACTGTTGAGCAGTATGAATGCCGTGAAGATACCTTTACGTGGGTGGATCAAATATCCACAGGTTGGCTAAAGAAGCCAAATAGCACTTTCCTTGCCAAAGCAAAGAACTTGGAAATTATATTCAACCAAGTTAATGACAAGGAAATAACGTATTTCCCAAACCTGAAGCAATTTCTTCTGGAACGCAGCAGAGCTGTCGATCTTCCAATAGAGGTTAAAAAACTATTTTGGATAAACGTCTAAAAGTCCAAAAGGCAAAACAAAGGATAATGGTCTACAAAAAAAATGTTCAAAATTAATATGTGGTAAGTGCAATAAAAATATTTTCAATCTTTTATTTTAAAATTTTTCCTACATATTGCCTTTTTAGTTACTAATAAATATTTATTTCTCTTTTAAGATTTTTCAAATGGACATCGTGTTATATGTAAATAGAATAATTTATATCCACATATATATATATATATATATATATATATATATATATATATATATATATACATGTTGTTAAATATAAGTATATATATATATATATATATATATATATATATATATATACATATATACTTGTGTATTAACACATGCATTTGAAAATTATTCAAAGAAATTATTTAACTCATACTGTTGAGTTGGTATTAACAAGTAAAGAATTCATATATGTAGAAGAACAAGAAAGAAATATTTCGTAAATATAACAAATAAATTAATTTCGCCGTTGTTCTCATCTAATTGATTCTTGTTCTCTTTGCTGTAAAGTTTTTATAGGCTGCCTCGGACGTACAGCATTATTACGGATTTCAGTAGTCTTTATTAGCCTTCTTAGAATTTTACAGCGTGATTGGCTGTGGGTGCTGTATAACTGGCAGACTGATAATCAGTTTGTGGTTTGAGTAAAACCACCAGAATTGGCTAAAATGTTGCCGGCATATCATCTAAAGACGAATTGTTTAATGTCTCAATCATATTTTCTTGATTGTAAGAGCGTTGCAACAACTCCATTTCTTTACGTTTAGATGGAGACGTGTTTTTAGAGCTATTTTTACGATTTGCTCATTTAGTGTCTGTGTTGCTTTGTCTTCTGTATCGCCATTTTTCGCATGTTTTACTTGTCAAGTCTATTTGACAGACGAAAATTTTTTACGCAAACAAAATACATATCAAGGCGAATCCACTACGTATATCTTCTGCAGGGTTGCAAATTGAATGTACCTAGTATTGATGTGCCTTGATACATTACAAACATAAATATATGTTGTACTTGTATAAAGTTGAGTTAAATTTTATATAAGATAATAAATGTTCTTTTAAGAACTAAATCATACGCAACGAAAATTTATATTTTATATTACAAACAATTATTGAAGGAATTGATATATAAAAATTTTTATTATCTTTGGTGTATTTTTGATTTCTTTCAATAAATGAATTAAAGAATTGCTACCATGGATAAAAAATATTAATACCACTCTTAATTAAGATGCTGCTTGAACTACTCTTAATTAAGGAACTGCTTGAAGGTTGTAAACCTAAAGAAGTGGAGTTGTTGTAACGCTCTTACAATCAAGAAAAAATTATTAAGACATTAAACAATTCGTCTTTAGATGATATACCGGCAACATTTTAGCCAGTTCTGTAGTGCGATTCAGTATGAAATTTTAACGACAATTGTTTGGTTAAAAGTAGTTAACCTTAAAATAAACGCCTTTGCTATTCACTAACACATATTTTAACCATTGACGTTATTTCAAGCGTTTTCTTGAACAGCTGTTTCGTTAAATAAACAGCAGCACTTTTTTAATGGTTTATTTTAACACAAAGTAAACATTTATAATATAATATAATGGCTTTTGAGTATTTGTCATTAAATTTAACACGGAATGAGCAAATGATAAATGCAGGAACAGTAAATCGTCTACTCCGTGATGTAGACAGTGCTTTCCATTTAACAGCTGCAGAGTTTCAAAAGCTGTACCGATTAACTCCGGAATTGGCTGAAGATTAAATTTTTCAGCTTGATGGCCATTTAAGAGGCTCTAGAATAACGGCAATAGCTACTGAGAAAAAGGTAAGTTTTGAACATATAAGGTAATTTGAAATACCAGCTAATAGATTTGTGTTGCAAGGTGCTAGCAGCTTTACGATTTTACGCAACTGGATGCTATCAGCGGCCTGTAGGAGAGCAGTGGGGAATATCTATGAGCCAGCCGTCCACAAGCCGATGCATACATAGCGTAACTAATGCTATCAATCATAGCATGTTTTTTGAAAAAGTGAAGTTTCCAATGACCCAAGTGGAGCGACAAGCTGCAAAAGCAACTTTTGCTTCAGCCTCCTCGTGTTTTGTAAGGGGCACTATTGGAGCAGTGGATTGTACACACATCTCGATTTTGGCCCCAAAAAGTCATGAGGAGGCTTATGTCAATCATCATGGTTACCATTCTCTTAATGTACAAATGGTAAGAAGAAATTACATATTTGGTTTCCATAATCGTTTGTTATACTTATCTTAGATATGTGATCCAAATTTGAAAATATTAAACGTCAATGCTAAATATCCGGGAGCACTACATGATTCATACATATGGAGTTGTTCTGCAGTTCGAAGAGTCATGCAAAGGAGTTTTGAAAATGGAAACCATAATATGTTTCTGATTGGTAATCTTTTTCATCATAGAAATCGATTTCTATTAAACTAATTGTATTTAAAAAAATTACAAAATATCTACAGGTGATTCCGGATACCCATTGGAACCATGGTTGATGACTCCTTTACCAAATCAACCAGAGATGAGTCCCAAATTTTTTTACAATGAATCATTGTGTAAGGCTCGCAACCCTATTGAAAGACTCTTTGGTGCCCTTAAAGCTACTTGGCGATGTTTATCGCAACAAAGAATGCTCTTATATAATCCTGAAATTTCAGGAAAAATAGTTAATGCTTGCGCAGTATTACACAACATTCATTTACAATAGCAAATGAACACATATATTTGGTAACCCAAAATACACCATCCTCAACAGCAAAGCGTGTTCAAGACCGACTTATTGCTAATTTTTTTACGTAAATAATATTCATATGTATAAAACCATGCTATATTTAAAAAATTTTAATCAATAATTTGAAAATAAAATACCAAGTTATACATACACATATATTAAAAATTCATTTATTTATCACATTCAGTTTACAAAAAAAAAATAATAATAATAATTAGATATCTATATTAATTTTAAATTGATTTGATTTGTTTGTTGTTGTTTGTGCCAAAGGTTACTTAAATAGAAAATAGTGCAAAATGAAATAAGCCCAAGCTGCATAATTTTGTTTGTTGATTTGGGAAATCTTTCTTTGTTGTGCTTATAGTTTGTAGTTTTCAATATTATATTGAGAGTTTGTATATGTATAAGCATTGAGGTTTTGTAAACATTTTTCAAATTTGGTTGCGGTCTACTGATAAGTTTCTTAAATAGAAACGAAATGCATAAAGACATTGCTTAAACAACAACAAACAAATCAAATCAATTTAACAAAAATTATTAAAAAAAACCAAAAATGAAATTAACATAAAAAACTAAAAAGGAAATTAACATAAAACAATTCTTAAAAAACTATAAATTAACAAAAACAACAATTCTTAAAAAACTAACAAAGGAAATTAACACAAAATAACAATTCTTAAAAAACTAAACAAGGCACTTTGTACGTATAAATACTTATTACAAAAAAAAATATTGAACTTCACACATAAAAAAAACAACAGAATACTTATTATAGAAACTTAAAAACTAAATTTTAAATTGACTAAACTATACCAGTCGATTGATGGAAGCTGCTAAATGGTTGAAAGCATCGGCCACATGCTTCAGTCCCTCTCCCATCGTTTTTACAGCCTCAGCCATTAATTTTCCGATTTCTACATTTTGCTGATTACTTTCAGCGAGCATCTATTAAAAATTAGTAGTTATTAAGAAGTAGATTTACTACGTTCATTGAAAATACCTGTAAAGCAGTAGCCTGTCGTTGGGCTATTTCCAAAAATTTATCCCGCGTGTCGTCCTCATCATTCCTTTTCCTCTTCAATATTCTACGGGGCGACTTTGGAGTTTTTGGCGTCTCTACATCGACCTCGTCTATTGATGATGCTTGTATTTCAAGCATCACGCTTTCATCATCCTCTTCCAGACGCAGTTGAAATTCCTTACAATGAAAACAATTGTAAAAAAATATTTAAAAAAATTTACTTAATTTTAACTTACCTCTTCCAGTGGCACATTTTCTTTGACGGATTCGTTGCCCTTTATGTACTCGGACCCGATGAAAGAAACTACCCTCTTTTCCAGCTCCGAAATTGGTTCATGGGTCATGGGCCTATTACCAGTGAGAGCTTGCTGCCGTCTGCGATCTCGCACTTTTGTGCTTGTGCGACTTTTTAAATCTTTCCACACCTTTTTGTAAAAAATTTTTTAGTTAAAATTTCATATCTGAACCAATCTTTACTTACCGAATGCCACTGTTCAACACTTTTTAATGCTTCACCAGCATTGTTAAGCTTTGCCGCTAATTCGCTCCACTTCTTATCATTTTCGTATTTGCCGTGCATTTTAGCAAATTTGCCCGCAGCCAGTCCCGGATTTTCCATAAAGAAGTCCACCATTAGACTTAGCTGCTCTGCTGTGGCGCGGCTTCGCTTAACATTTCCTGTAGAAGTCATTCTGCAAAAAATACATATGTATGTACATACATACATATAAAAATAATTAATATAATAGTAATAAAATTAAATTTTAAAGAGGTACTTACTTTGTCCAGAAATAATAACAAAAGCGTCTGTGCACAATGTAAAAATATTTGTTTTTTGTATTCTCTTTTGTGCTTTTCGTTATTTTGACATATGTTTTAACAGAGATGCCACTGGATTTCAATGTTTAACCAGCGGTGTTAACTAGGAGTTACCGAATCGCACAATCGTTAATACAAACAGCCACACAGGCGTTATATATTAACAGATAACAAATCTTTAAAAGTTACTGAATCGCACTACTGGTGGTTTTACACAAACCACAAAATGATTATCAGTCGCCAATTGCACAGCACGCACAACCAATCACACTGTAAAAATTCTAAGAAGGCTAATCAAGACTACTGAAATCCGTAATAATGCTGTACGTCCGAGACAGCCTATGAAAACTTTACAGCAAAGAGAACAAGTATCAAGTATATGAGAACAACGGTGAATTTAACTTATTTTTTATATTTACGAAATATTTCTTTCTTGTTATTCTACATATATGAACTCACCAGTATGCATTAAATAATTTCATAGAAATGTGTTAAATATATGAATAATGCACTTTAAATGATTTTCTTACTTTGAAATTACTTCGTCAATTAATTAAACAGGCAAAGTTTTATTGGATATCCATCTTATGTTTATTAAATTAATAATATATTAAAAAAGTTACACAAAATACAATATATTTCTTATGAATTGCTATGTTAATATATTGTGGGTTAACAATATTATTTTAAATTATTTAAAAATATGTTGCATTACATATATATACAGCATTACATATATATACAGCACTATATATGCATTACACACACACACATATATATATATATATATATATATATATATCTACATGGTTAGCTTAATTCAGTTGCACTAATAAAATACTAAATAACGAGTGATTTTTTTGCTATTATCTTTTTGGCAACACTAGTTTTGACAGCTCGCGCACGTTTTGTATCTTGTGTCACAGTCAAACATCTTCAGTTTGGTCTATAATTTAATCATGAATCGTCTTACAAACGAACAACGCTTGCAAATTATTGAATTTTATTACCAAAATGCGTGCTCTGTTAAGAAAGTTCATCGCGCGCTTCTTCCATTTTATGGTCAGTTTAATCGACCTACTGAGGCTTCTATTCGGGCTATTGTAAAAAAATTTCGCACCAAATTTACATTGTTGGACATTAAACCACCAACACGCTTACGTAGAGTGCGAACTGAAGAAAATATCGCAGCCGTATCGGCCAGTGTTGGTGATGACCGTGAATTATCGATTCGGCGCCGTTCGCAGCAATTGGGCCTCTGTTACTCCACTACGTGGAAAATTTTGTGGAAGGATTTGGGTGTGAAGCCTTATAAGATACAGCTGGTGCAAGAATTGAAGCCAAACGACCTACCACAACGCCAAATATTTGGTAAATGGGCTCTTGAAAAGTTAAATGAAGATCCACTTTTTTATCGAAGAATTGTGTTCAGCGACGAGGCTCATTTCTGGTTGAATGGATACGTGAACAAGCAAAACTGCCGTATTTGGAGTGAAGAGCAGCCAGAAGCATTGCAAGAGCTACCAATGCATCCACAAAAAACAACCGTTTGGTGCGGATTATGGGCTGGCGGCATCATTGGGCCGTATTTCTTCAAAGATGATGCGAATCACAACGTTACTGTGAATGGTGAGCGCTACCGTGCGATGATAACAAACTTTTTTTTGCCCAAAATGGAAGAGCTTGACTTGCATGACATGTGGTTTCAACAAGACGGTGCCACATGCCACACAGCACGCGAAACAATGGACCAATTGAGAGGCGAGTTCGGTGAACAGTTTATTTCACGCTTGGGACCAGTCAATTGGCCGCCCAGATCGTGCGATTTAACGCCTCTAGACTATTTTTTGTGGGGCTATGTTAAAGCTGATGTCTATAGCGACAAGCCCGCTTCGATTGACGCACTGGAAGCCAACATTATTCGTCAGATACCGGCCGAAATGTTGGAAAGAGTATGCCAAAATTGGACTAAGCGGATGGACCATTTGAGGCGCAGCCGCGGCCAAAAATAATCTTCAAGCATTAAATTATATCGACCCAACTATCAATCCAAATAAATATTTCATGCATTTTTCTGAATTTTGTGTTTTCTTTTTTTTTAATTTCCGATAGTTCTTATAAAATCACCCATTATAAACTATTTCAATTATTACTCGGTTTGCAATCCCTGCTCCTTATGGTATGCCTCCATCACCCCCTCTTCAATTCTGAAAAATGAAACATATTTTATTATGGTTAGCTTAATTCAGTTGCACTAATAAAATAATAATTATAAACTGTTTAAATACTCACTCGGTTTGCATTTGCTGCTACTTGTGGTCTGTGTCCATCACCCCCTCTTCAAATCTGAAAAAAGAAAACATACGTTTATTGTTGTCATTAAATAGTTTTTGGTCAACTTCCTTTGAAGCAATATTTTCAGCCTCGTTAAATACTATTGGTGTGCCATTCCTGAAAAGATATATATATATATATATATATATATATATATATATAATTATTTATTTGTATGCATACATTTAATTTATTTTTAAGGATGATACTTACTGTGCCTCGCCAACTTCTGTTATGGGAGGAGAAGAAACATTCCGCTTTAAGGGTTCAGCATTTTGTATGAGATAAGCAGCTCTATTACCAACATGAACGATGCAAAAAATGGTAAGAGCAGATCAGTGCTTTTGCAGATAGTTTTACGCAACAAATCTCACACCATTTCAGTCTGAATACGACATCTTTCGGCGCTTGGAACAAAGATCCCTCTCCCTTAAAGAATTTTCGCTTACACACTGCACAAACACACATTGTTTTATTAGTTAATAAAAGTTTTTTTAAGTAAAACAATTTAACAATTATAAACTAGTCGATTCGCAATAATTCTTGTTTTTCAACAATTTCACAAAACTTATTTTTGTTTTTAAAAAGTCTTCAGAAATTTGTCTTCTTTGGCGAAAAGATTAAAAAGCAGATTTCGACAAGCGAGTTCAAGGCGAAAGCAGAAAATTTTGACATACAAGTTCAAAGCGAATTGTATCAGCTGTTCGCCATTTTGCGTAATAAGGTCACTTAGTATTAATGTGCCTTGGTACACAAAGTGCTGAGGCATATTACAGAAGAGAAGAAATAAAAAACAGTTTACAATACTTTTAAATCAGTCTTTTCAATTTACTTTTCTTAAATTATATTAACTTAAAAATTTTGTATCACAAAAATAACATATATCCATTTTTTAATTAAAGGTAATAAATTATATAGACCGTGGTCAATTTGTATATACTTGCTACTGAGCATCAATGCCTATAAATTGCTTTTTTTAAAGTAGAGCTCAGTATCATATGCACAAAATGACTAGAAAATCACGGGTCTTAGAAATCGTGTTGACCTGTGTTATATATGTATGTATATAATACTTATGTATATGCCACAAACGTTTATAACAAAATACAAAAACTCTGATTAACAAAAAATAAAAAAATTAACTTCATGAACGAGTTCTTAATAACACGAATTAAAAAATACTTATTAACAAAATATAATAAAAAATCCAATTAACATAAAAACAAAAAATTCATATCACAATAAAAAATAAAAAGGAAATACATTTTATCAACTTGAGGTATTTAGTAATTGAAGCTCCTTTTCTTTCATTGATAGCTGAGTTCTTTTAATTTTCATATCGAGTATGTGCCGTTTTGCGCTGAAATAATCTTGTTTCTTAAATGGTTAGAACTGGTTGATTATGGTGGCGCAGAAGCTGCTGCTTCTGATGGCGCAGAAGCTGTTGATATTGATGGCAGAGATACTGCAGCAGCATTGCCACTAGAAATGTACATTTTTCTGTAAACAGTAAAATATTAATGTGCAGCAAGAAAGTAGACATATTGAAAAAATATGGCTTACCAATTGCATTGATTCCAAAATGTGAAAATCAACACTGACATCAGTATCTGGAACTCCCTGAACCATACCCTCGGGATTTATTTGTTTTTCAAACTGCAGCAGATTAGGCCCAGCCTATCATGGTGCTCAGCAACCACTACTATCAAACCATACAATGCATTTTTTAGCACTAAATTACCTCACCCTTTTACTAACAATTAATTTTTTAATATACAGTATTCCCCTGTTTTACGAAGGCTCGATTTACGAATTTTCGAAGTAACCAATATTATTATTAAATTATAAAATTCGTTATACGCATGAAATTCGCTATTACGAACGTGTGCAAGTCGTGGTAAAATTACTGCGAGTTGCCAATTGGTCAGAGATTTGCTACAATACATCAGAATGGATGCTGTATAACATGTTAGTTTTTCATGTTTTAATGTGTAATGTTAAGTTACTATTTTAGTTTTAACATTAAATATTTTTCATAATGTAAAATTTGCGTTTTCAATGAATTTCTTATGTATTTTATTTTTAAAACGAATAAATTTCCTTTCACATCACTTTGTTGCAGTGCTTTCTGGGGAAAATATAAGAAAATCAGGTGGAAGGATACCTGAGTCCCGTCATATAATGGATTAAAAATCAATAGTAGGTGGCAAACCTATGTTGTTTTGACCTGCGAGGCGTCACCAGTTTCCTTACACTGGTACCACGGGATCTGGTTGAGCCCCACAGATGAGACTTCAGTTGATTCTGTGGCCAGATGTTGGTTGAGGTCTCTTCAATGAGTCCACGTGGTGACTGTGGTTTAATACCAAGAGTCGCTGGTAGAGATGTCGGATAAGGGTCGATGTTCCGGCGTATTCATACTATACTGAGATTTCGACCCAGCTGATAGGAGTCTCTATGGGCTGCTGCGAATCAGCAGACGTTGCGGAAGTGGTGGTGTATTGTGGCACTGAGAGTGTCAGGAGGGATAAGTCTTACGACTTTGATTCTTCTAAGTGCTGAAGACATACTTTCCTCGGAAGTAACAAGTGTTTAAGATGGGCCCGAACACCTTAGCAAGGTGTATGAAGTTGGTTGGCGATATCAAATGATTAAGATTGCAACCTGTGTGTCCTCGAGGGACACAACTATTTTTAGATGGTATAAAGGTTATTTACTTTTTTACATTTTTTAGAGTAATACTGAAAAATTTCTTGTTACTCTCTCGTTGCTAATTTTTACTAGTAAAGTAAATGAACACACCTAATGTTTATAATTTTGTGAAGGGGTGTAAGTTTTTTAAGGAATTCGTGGCTTGGACCACTGAACCCCCCATCACAGTCTTCGGTACTTTTAGTAATTTCTTAACATGTTATATTGTTATCATTGAGGATTTTTAATAATATTGATATTTAGTTTGATTGCAAAAAACTAACTTCATTCGCAACTATATATGTTCCACTCTAACATATATGTTTGAAAAGGACAACAAATGCGATATTCGCCTACGTTACCACTAGCAAAATCTCTTTCTATGTACCATATTTTCCTTAAACATCTCCAAAATACCGTTATATCATTTGTATACAAATTATATTATTGCAACAATAACAAAGTAAGTGACGAAAGAATAATATATATATATATATATATATATATATATATTTAAATATTTTTTCTTAATTTCTTTTTTTATTCAAATGATAATTATAGGAACATATACGACTAATATAAAATAAACATAAACATTAAAAAACCATCCATCAAATTCCAATGCGAAAATGAAACAATAGCAACACGTTACCGAAAATTCCATATAAATATGCTTCATATGTGTTAGTGAAAAAATGTTGTGTGTATTAGTTTCGGTTAGTCGTTCCTTGCAGGGTTGTAGTGGCATGCTTTGCGAAAGCATCAAGTTGAAAAGAAAAAAACAATAACAAAAGTAATTAAATAAATTGCAAAATCATGGCAGATTATAAATGAAATAATATGAAAAAAAAAATTGCATTGATGACTTCATACTTGGAAACTTCAAAACACTAGCATTATCAACATACTTATAATAAGACAACTTTGCACAAAACTTTAAACAGAACGTTGAAAAAATATTACATAAATGTAGCATTAAGGGCCATAATTACAACTTGGCGACAAAGTTGGTGGTAGCAAATTCCAACGTTAGCATAGCAAGTCGATAAAGTGGCAGGTAGCAACTTTCCATTATAACAACTTGCCGGTAAATTTAAATATATATTTCTTATTATGTGATATAAAAGATTGCAATGGAAACGACACACTTGTTTTTAACTTTTAAAAATATATGCAGCTTTTGTTTGTGAAAATATAAGTTTGTGTTATAAAATAAAAAATATCAGCATCTAAGGAAACAATCGTGGGAACTGAGAAGACGGGAAAAAAATTTTCAATGAAATTTTTTTATTAAAAATAATAAAAATATGATAATACAAATATAAATCCTCCTGGTAAAATTTAACGCAAAGTCGAACTAGCCTTTAATTTCTCGCACATTTTCAGATTAAAGGAAAGTTGTAATAATGAAAATGTAGTTATCCGACCGATAAAATCTCATTTTAAGATAACATAAGTTGTAATAATGGCCCTAAGACGATTAGGCACACCACAAATACACTTCCAAACTCAATGCATATTCCAAATGTCACGAATACTGAAATAAACAATATTTTAAATACTAAAAATGAAAAAAAGTCCAGGATTTGATGGAATTAGGGCAATCGATTTAAAAAATAATGCAAATATACTGGGACCAGTCATAACAAAATTGATAAACTTGGTAATAGCATTTATTCGTCCAGTATAAAAGAATGGTTCTCGTTCGGATGCTAATCACTACAGACCTTTTGCTACACTATCTATGATAGAAAAAGTAATGGGGGAAGTAATATGCAGAAGATTAACAATTTTCAATACTTTGCCAATAGAAGTAATAGGAAAAACTACCAACGCTCTTACAAGAAAAAAAACTTTCAAATGCTTTTTTGTTAGACAACAATAAATACAAATTTAATTAATTAATTATCAATTACTATGAAGAAAAAGAAAATAAATTTTGTATGTTTGAAATGAGTACTAATCATTTAGTTATAAATTAGCTTGCAGATATGCCAAAAGGGCTTCGCAAGGTTATAAATAATATAAACGATTGTATTTTTTTATATATTACTGTTAGCACTAATATTACTGTTAGCACTATAAGTCAATAATTATTAACTACTTGTGGTCTAAATTGGATGATCTGCACACTTACGTCTTTCTACGGCCCGACGCTACATGTCACACAGCTCATGCCAAATGGAACATTCCTTACGGGACATGGGACGACATCGTCATCTTACATGGAAGTGATGCGAACCGCTCACCAAGATCTTGCGATTTGGTCTGGGTAAGCTTATTCTTGTGGTATTTGAGAGACTGGAAAATTGTTAAAAATTCTTGATAGTAAAATTTTTACTCTTAATAATTATCGAAACAGCTCTTTTGTGTTTACATTTAGAAATCAAGTTTTCTTTTTTAGTTATGTTTATAACTATTTTTGTTACACTTAGTTTCAGCAGCAACCAAATACACGATTAAAGGAAATAAGTTAAGTAGCACAACACCTAGTACATCATGGACACAGGATGCCGCAACAAATTGAGGAGATTTCTGTAGACTTATGTATGTATATCTTATTTAAAAATTAATCATGTTTTGTATGTATGTTTAGCAGTTTATTGTTGTAATATGAGCTATTATTCGATACATTCAGAGTGATACTAATATTAAAATATTCATATTAATATAATGAAGAAATGCAAAATATTCTTTGAAAAGGAATCGAGAAGTTGTATAAGGAGGTATTTTGAAGATGTGAATGTACCAACATACACAGATGAAGAGTTTAGACGGCACTTGGGAGTCTCCAAAGAAACATACGACCAACAATGTACTAATTTGGAGAAAGCTATATAGACAAACGTCTTCGGAAAAGCTATATTTAGCTGTATTTTTGTGGTGTACTTATCACGACGCCTGCATAGATATAGTAGACCGATTTGATCTGGCTTTGGGAACGGTGCACAACATAATATATAAAGTCGATTTTTATATAAGCTCCTTGAGTTCTCCAATTATGTATAAGATGGCCGTACGATGAAAAAAGTGTAATTCTTCGTCTAACTATTTCAGAGAAAAATCTGGCTTCTCAAGAGCAATTCGTAAAATACTTAAAATTTTACTTATTTTTCAAAATACTTACATTAAAAAAAAGGTTACATCGATGGAACTCACGTTACCATAGATCTTCCGAAAAATGGCAAAGATGATTATATTGACAGTAAAAGAAATACAAGTCTGTCTGCAAGCTGCATATGATAAACATAGGAAATTCACAAATATATTTGTGAGACACCGAGGGTCATCTCATGGTATTTGCCTGTTTCGAAATTCCCCTCTTTATACTTTCATCACATTGTCAAAGTACGTAATATCTTTCTATTTCATAAATACATCTAATTCAACGATTTTTGATCATCTCAGAACACGTCGAAAAAATTTCAATGGGAAATGAAGTTCTGGTCGTCTAGTAATAGAGCACTCATTTGGCATACAGCGCTTCCGACAATTTTATTATTGCAAAATTCGTGGAATAAAACATTTGTGCCATTTTATTCGTGCTTGCTGTGTCCTACATAAAATTGCTAGTAAAGAAGACATTCCATTCAAAGAGGAGCCACTATCGCCCATTCCAGAATATCACCATGGAAATGAAGAAAATGTTGCACGAGATGCTATTTGCCAAGAAATAGAAATTTATGTTTAAGATTCTTTTATTGAAATTCTTATATCACATGTTTAATACATTCCAGTTGCGTTTTGAAATACAAAAAGTATAAAAAAATTCAGCACTCAAATTTTTAATATACAAAAAAAAATCAACAATGAAGAGGTAAAAGTACTTCAGCAATAAATAAAAAAAAGCACTTCAATAATGAGTAAATAAAATTAGTTCAATAATAACCAAATGTAATTAATTCAACAATAAAAAGGTGAAAGTAATTAAATTTATTTTTTTATTTTTAATTAAATTATTTTATATATTTTATATATAAAATTTATTTTATAATATATATATTATATTTATATAAATATAGTATATAATAAATAAAATTATATACTATTTACAAACTCACTCTTTTGTGATTTTGGCAACAATTGTCTCCAGAAGCTCTACACAAAAAAAAAATATTCCTAAAATATATGAATTTTGTTCAAATATTTTGTTGTTCATAATATGCATAACATGTTCATAATATTTTTGAAGCCCTTCTTATTATACATGAATTTTCTTGAAGTTCCCAGTATTTGCTTATGAACTTGTTCAAAAATATTATGAATTTCTTTCATATAAAAAACTAAGTTTACTAATTCCTTTATTTTTTCAGGAGGTTTGTCACACTTGCAAGAGAGGACACATTTATGACACAGTGTGTAATTTAAAACCAAAGTCAGAACCGTTTTGTCCGATTCCTCAACTACAACTTCCACAACAAGTATTGAAAACAATGAGTTTGGTAAGAAATCAAGTCACAATTAATATATTTATTTCTTGTTTATTAAGAAATTCTTTTTAACAGTACCTAAGGAAAATTACGCAACAATAAGGAATTATTTGTCTGATGATAAACTTACTGAAGATGATTATTTAGAGTATTGGAAAAGATTTAATTAGTATCGATTTTCTCAGCTAAAGAAATGTAAATCTGCTGCAGATATTTTCAAAATTTGACCAGCCACTCCAATGCGATTCGTGTGGTATGTATTTAAATATACAAACATTGGTAAAACTATGCAGTTAGAAAAATATATTTCGTACTTCTCCATAAAGTTTCCAAATATCGGAAATATTCATGAAAACTGGGCATTGAAATCTGATAAAATTTACAGTTTTCTGAAAAGGAAAAAATCTTCTACCGGCTTTACCTTGAATTCTATAGACGAAGAAATAAGGGAGAGTAAGTAATTGAAAAGTTTTTTAATAATAAAGTAAATTTTTGCAGGTAATTTGTAGGAATTTTTATTTGCTCTTTTAGATACTCGAGATATTGTACTGCTAATGAATCATCACCAGTTTCTTTTATCTTCAAATAAATGTGGAGGAAAAGAGTCTAGGAAGTTAAGTATTGAAGATTCCCGAGGAGCTTTTGCAAGCCTGCCGTCTAAGAGCAACAAAAGATTTCTTACAGCCCCGTATTTTAATAATCGGAGATATACAAATGATTGAACATATTTATGTTTATGTAGATGGTGTCCGATTTAAAACTATGTATATAATACATGGCTGTTGGCATGTGCTTTGAAATATTTTTTGGATTTAATTTAAAATATCCGGAAGAAGCTAACTTTTTCTGGATATTTATTGAGCACTTTTTCTATAAATTAAAAAATTCCAAAGCTAACCTATAGTTTATGTACAAATGAACCGGATTCATAAGTATGCAAATGAATTAAATCCATGTTTTTTCTATTATGTAAACTTTCTTTGTACATAATTTTTACAGAATTATTAAACACTTTTCATAAGATTCTGCCATAAAATTATGTATATTAACACGTAAACTTTCAGAAAAATTATTAAAAATATCATAATTATTATGAATAAATTCATAAAACTTTTTAAGACTAATGCCCAATAAATCAGTGGCTATTTAAATGTCTTTTAACTTTAAATGCCATTTAAATACCAAATTTCGTTTTTCACCGCAAACTTAAATAACACTTAAATGTTCATAAAATTCTCTGAAGGTTTATATATAATATTATTAAAACTTTCATAATTATGATGAACTCTTCATAAAGTTTTGTAAAACTATGTATTCAATGCCTATATGTTATGAAACTTTTAATTAAATTCTACAAAAATGTATGTACATTTACATAAATTTTATGTAATTAATATTAAAAGTTCATAAAAACTATGAACTTTTTCATAAAAATAAAATACGAATTTTCTTATATTTTATGAATGCATTTTAGAATTTTTGAAAAAAATTCATAAATTCTAGGAATTTGTACATTGACCAATTTTTTATGAAAATTTTAATAAATGGAAAGAATTTTTTTCATAAATAACATGTATTTCCGTATGGCGTAAACCATCTCTATATTGTTTACGCCATACGTAAGTTCGACCTGCTGCAAAACAAAAACTTTCTGATCTATAAATATATATATATATATATATATATATATATATATATATATAGTTATTAGTATATATATGAAATGCGACATATTTTTAAAATATATTGTATTTTGTGTAAGTTTTTTAATATATTATTAATTTAATAAACATGAGATGGATATCCAATAAAACTTTGCCTGTTTAGTTCTCTATTTGCTAAGAGGGATTGTTTAAAATTAAGATGAAGACATAAATAAATTATTATGTTTAACAAAAAGTATTGAGTTCTCTTAACCCATAATAAAAAATGCATATTATTAATCCCCGTATTTGTAAGAAGTGAAATGTTTTTAATGTAATTTGTCTTTGTTGACTTACAACGTACAGGGTTTTAAATAAAATACATTTCAAATCAATCTACAATTTCACAAATATAAGATTGATTGTATAAGAAACGAACATGAATTATTTTTAGGTAATTTGATAATTACTTAGGGATACTAAGTAATTATCAAATTTTTAGTGAAATAGATTTAATAGATGTAATAAAGACGTGTCGCGACAGAATTCTAGCGTTGTAAGCTGAAAATGCTAAACTGACGCGTCAGCTTCCAAACGCAAATAAATTAGTAGAAGAGGTGAATAAAATTTTTACAGAAGGGCAGGTAAGAAGACTTACTACATCAAGAGGATTACACTGGAAGTGGAAGGACATATCCACCGCAATATACTTGCACGCATCAGGATCCAGGGCGTACAAGAAGGACTTCCCGTTACCTTATCGGTCGACACTTCAACGGTGGTGCCCCAAGATTAAAATGAATTAGGCGTGCCGCGAACTTCCATTGATTTTATGCGGAAGGCAAATGATATGCCACTGGAAGATAAGCTTTGTGTGATCGCCTTTGACAATCACACAAAGCTACCCTCTACGGATATACAAATCCCCTGTGGAGTACGACTAACTACCGTGCAGTCAAAGTCATTCCCTTCAACTACAACGGCAGCACCCCCCACTGATTCAACAAAAATTCTACTACCACCTGGCAAACCCCTAACACTACCACCTGAGTAGTATCCTCTCGTGCAACCACCTGAGTAAAACGGTTCCTGACATAAACCAAAAACCGCTCCATGCCGCCGCATGGATTGGCCAAATTCGCACGTAGCCACGTAGGACCTTTGCAGATTTTGTTGTAGAATCTTAACAAAATCCATATTAATTTAATGCCTAGCGTTTGCACGCGCAACTGCCCCTGCATAAATAGGGCACGCCATTGGGATCATCATGTGATCCGCCGCGTGGCCAATAAACGCACAGTTCCTGCTACGAATTGCGTTTTTGCATTTTGACACTGAGTGTCCATTTAAGCCGCAGCGATGACAGATATTAACTTTCATCCTGCATTCCTTGATTTTGTGGTCAAAGCTATGACATGTCATTACTAGATCCAATGCTTTTATATTGAATCTAAACCATTTGGCATATACACCTGGCAATAACAATTGCTTAACTCTTTCCGTCACTTCGAGAATGACATTCGTCTGCCCGCCCACAGCTGCTGATGAGATGCACTGATTTAGAAAACTGTTCAGTGCTCATTTTATCCTTCAAATTCATCTCGTAGAGTTCTTTCATGAACTCATCCGTGGACATTTCAGTGTGCACACGCTGCACTCTGATTTTAGGTCCAACTTTATCGGAGACTTTAACTTCAAGTCCCACTTCGGCAAACTTTGTGTTCGAGGCAATTTTTTGCCTCTCTGCCACTGATGGGGTGCGTATTATTGCACCACCATTTTCGATTGGCCGTACCCCATGCACTCTAACACCAAGTGATGGTCCTATTTCCTTAAAAACCTTATTAACGATGTCTTCCGATTTTTCAGCCTTATTTTTGCCCCTGGCCAGGGTGGGTGCAACTGCAGTTACAGTTGCAGCTGCCACAGTAGCCGGCACAGCCTTGGAAACCATAGGATAATTAATATTATTTCTAGATGTCATACCATCTAGCTTGCCTTTAAGGCGCTCATTTTCAGCAATTAGTCGCATGATTAATTCCTCAAATCCTGCTGAGTATTTCATCAGCCTTTTTAAAACATCTTTAACTACATCACCATCTAAGATGGCATCAGTCATTCCATTTTTCATCTTCTTGAGTTCATCAATAGCATCATTTGATGCCAACATAACTCTTTTCTTAGGTTTCTCTACCTTTTTCCTGTTAATTTTTTCGTCGCCGCCTATATATGAAACAGCACTAAAGAGCTGTTCCTCTTCTACCATTATCTTTCTAGCCGAATTCTTAAATTTCGGCGAATTAGTACGTTTCCTCTTACTAATCAAATCCTCAAGCGTTGGTTTTATTACACCTTGCGTAATTAGTTTTTGTGTGTGTGATTGTCCGCGCACAAGTGTTTTTCAGTTAATGATTTTTATGGCCTTATTTTGTTATTGTCTTTTCACGTTTACAAGGGTTGGTTTTTATTACCAACCACAAGGCGTATGTCGTTTATTTTCTTACTTTTTATGTCTGTGCTTATGCGCGCACATGTGTTTTCTTTTGTCTATTCATGCACAGATGTTTTCAGTTTTATTACCCGTCTAGGTTTTACTTTTCACTGTAATTTATTACACAGGAATTTTCCAGTAATTAGCAGATTTTTTTTCTTCTTTTTCCAAAATAGAGTCTTTGCTCATTAACACCTTTTCTTTTTTTCTTTATTGTGGCAAGCACTTCAAAGAATTTTAATGTTAAATCTATTTTCATTTATTTTTCCTTTTCTTTTTCCCCCGTTTACATTCACAACCACGAATGATTTCAATTTCTACGACAATTTTATGCGCGAGCACGTCCGCACATTTCAACTGCTCAAATGAAAGTGTAGATAGGGACAGAAGGAATCTGGTTAATCCATTCATGCGCGTCACTAATTAGATGACGAGCATTTGGCTATCTTAAGAGAGTCATAGTTACTCCCGCCGTTTACCCGCGCTTACTTTAATTTCTTCACTTTGACATTCACAGCACTGGGCAGAAATCACATTGTTAGGGCCATCACAATGCTTTGTTTTAATTAGACAGTCGGATTCCATAAGTCTGTGCCAGTTCTGAATTGATTGTTTATTGATAGTCGTTGTAATTCAAAAGGATATTATCTTGCGATAAATACCTTAAAACCTTTTAGCCACAATTGGCTACGTAAGTTTGTATTACAAATGCGTAGATGTGTTCCTAAAATGTTCGCTATGTGATACCCCTTTTTTAAAAAACATTTATAACAAAGTGATGTGAAAGGAAATTTATTCGTTTTAAAAATAAAATACATAAGAAATTCATTGAAAAAGCAAATTTTACATTATAAATAATATTTAATGTTAAAACTAAAATAGTATCTTAACATTACACATTAAAACATGAAAAATTTTAAATGCTATACAGCACCTATTGTGATGTATTGTAGCAAATCTCTGACCAACCGGCAACTTGCAGTAATTTTACCACGACTTGCACACGTTCGTAATAGCGAATTTCATGCGTATAACGAATTTTATAATGTAATAATAATATTGGTAACTTCGAAATTTCGTAAATCGAGCCTTCGTAAAACAGGGGAATACTGTATATTAAAAAAATCAATTGTTAATAAAAGGGTGAGATAATTTAGTGCTAAACATGCATTGTATGGTGTGATAGTAGTGGTTGCTGAGCAACATGATAGGGTGTGGCTAATCTGCTGCAGTTTGAAAAACAAATAAATTCCGAGGGTATGGTTCAGGGAGTTCCCGATACTGATGTCAGTGTTGATTTTCACATTTTGGAATCAATGCAATTGGTAAGCCATATTTTTTCAATATGTCTACTTTCTTGCGGCACATTAATATTTTACTGTTTACAAAAAAATTTACATTTCACCAGTGGCAATGCTGCTGCAGTATCTCTGCCATCAATATCAACAGCTTCTGCGCCATCAGAAGCAACAGCTTCTGAGCCATCAACATCAACAGCTTCTGAGCCATCAAAATCGACAGCTTCTGCGCCACCATAATCAACCAGTTCTAACCATTTAAGAAACAAGATTATTTCAGCGCAAAACGGCACATACTCGATATGAAAATTAAAAGAACTCAGCTATCAATGAAAGGAAAGGAGCTTCAATTACTAAATAGCTCAAGTTGATAAAATGTATTTCCTTTTTATTTTTTATTATATGAATTTTTTGTTTTTATGTTAATTGGATTTTTTATTATATTTTGTTAATAAGTATTTTTTAATTCGTGTTATTAAGAATTCGTTCATGAAGTTATTTTGTTATAAACGTTAGTGCCATATACATAAGTATTACATACATACATATATAACACAGGTCAACACGATTTCTAAGGCCCCTGATTTTCTAGTCATTTTGTGCATATGATACTGAGCTCTACTTTAAAAAAAGTAATTTATAGGCATTGATGCTCAGTAGCAAGTATATACAAATTGACCACGAAACCTTACACCTTACATAAAAAATTTAATTCTGTTGGTCTATATAATTTATTGCCTTTAATTAAAAAATGGATATATGTTATTTTTGTGATACAAAATTTTTAAGTTAATATAATTTAAGAAAAGTAAATTGAAAAGACTGATTTAAAAGTATTGTAAACTGTTCTTTATTTCTTCTCTTCTGTGATACGCCTCAGTACTTTGTGTACCAAGGCACATTAATACAAGTGACCTTATTATGCAAAATGGCGAACAGCTGATACAATTCGCTTTGAACTTGTATGTCAAAATTTTCTGGTTTCGCCTTGAACTCGCTTGTCAAAATCTGCTTTTTAGTCTTTGCGCCAAAGAAGACAAATTTCTGAAGACTTTTTAAAAACAAAAATAAATTTTGTGAAATTGTTGAAAAACAAAAATTATTGCGAATCGACTTGTTTATAATTGTTAAATTGTTTTTCTTAAAAAAACTTTTATTAACTAATAAAACAATGTGTGTTTGTGCAGTGTGTAAGCGCAAATTTATTAAGAGAGAGGGATCTTTGTTCCAAGCGCCGAAAGATGTGGTATCCAGACTGAAATGGTGTGAGATTTGTTGCGTAAAACTATCTGCAAAAGCACTGATCTGCGCCGACCATTTTTTGCATCGTTCATGTTGGTAATAGAGCTGCTTATCTCATACAAAATGCTGAACCCTTAAAGCGGAATGTTTCTTCTCCTCCCATAACAGAAGTTGGCGAGTCACAGTAAGTATCATCCTTAAAAAATAAATGAAATGTATGCATACAAATAAATAATTATATATATATATATATATATATATATATATATATCTTTTCAGGAATGGCACACCAATAGAATTTAAAGAGGCTGAAAATATTGCTTCAAAGGAAGTTTACCAAAAACTATTTAATGACAACAATAAACGTATGTTTTCTTTTTTCAGATTTGAAGAGGGGGTGATGGACACAGACCACAAGTAGCAGCAAATGCAAACCGAGAGAGTATTTAAACAGTTTATAATTATTATTTTATTAGTGCAACTGAATTAAGCTAACCATAATAAAATATGTTTCATTTTTCAGAATGGAAGAGGAGGCATACCATGAGGAGCAGGGAATGCAAACCGAGTAAGTATTGAAATAGTTTATAATTAGTATTTTATTAGTGCAACTTTATTGAGGCTAACCATGTAGATATATATATATATATATATATATATATATATATACATACATATATATATATATATATATATATATATATATTATATGTATATATATATAAATATATATATATATATATATACCCTGCAAGCATTTTATGAAAAAATTGATCATATTCGAGTCATTTATGACTCCTCTGCGCGATTAAAATAAGCATAAATGAGCTCATTTTCTGATCGTAAATGATTGTTTTTTCGGGAGAAAACTGTACCCTACCCGCGACTCTTCTTGAGGAGTCTTTTAAGACCCGCTTTTCTGATCAGTTTCGACTCATTTATGACTCGTATTTTTAATAATTTGCGAGTCGTATTCGTTATTGTCGAAGAGTCTTTTGGGACTCACTTTTCAGTCCTATTTCTAATCTTTTGCGAATCATGTATGAGTCGTTTTTTAGTCGTATTTCTGATTGTTTTTTTACTCTTTTTTCAGTCAGATTACAGAAAGAGATTTTTTTCTATTTATATTATGAATTACTTCAGTTATTTTTTATATTTTGTAATAAATGATATATAAATTAAATTATTATTATATAAAATATAATAATATAAACATGTTTAGTAAAAAACATTACAGTAAAAACAGGAATTAAATTTATAAAATAATATAACAGTGGTATTCATAGTTCATCGGAAATTTTGTATAACTTGTTTTGTATTTGCAATTCGTTTGTTTGAAAAACACAAGTATAAAAATATATAGTGAGTTTATAGATTATTTTTGTCAAAAACAATAAATATAAAAATTAAAATGAGTTGAAATAAAAATGTGACTGTAAAATATGCATACCGGCTGTGTAAACTTTTTCCGACGCTTTTGTGTTGTTATTACACACTATAAGAACTTTCCAAAGAATTATGAATCTCACTTACAATTATATAATTAATCCATTTTAAAATATAAAAAGTAATTCACTATTTTCAAAAATTTATGACAATATTTTATAAATGAAACTTATTTTGGATGTTTTCTTTTAGTTAGTCGGTCCCTCTTTCTCTGTGCATTTGAATTTGTGATAGGAAATAGCTAAGATGAAAGATATTAATTATTTTTTTTTAATTTTGGACAATTAGAAGTATCCCGATGCTAACTGTCAAATCTTAATAAAACTTAGATATATTGTAGAGAATACAAACTAAATGGACACGTATTTTTCTTAGTTACTCAATTTAAATTTTAAGGGTTTAAAAGTGGTCCCGAAATTTACCCAAGATTTTAGTTATTCCAAAAAATATATTTGATTGATTAATTTTTTACCCTACTTAATTACTCTTTAATGTGAGATTGGATAGCAAAAAAAAAAAGAAAAAAAATATTTGTATCCATATAATTTTTATTCTCGGGATACTTTCCTTGTTGGACGTGTACCTACCTCTAATAATTGTTTTAAATAAATCTTTTCCGCACTTGGCTTGGTTGACATTATATAAATTTTTTTTATTTGAAAAACACTTTTCATAAAATTGTATTTATTTTTATATATGTATGTATCTACTTTTAGCAATTTTAATTGAAATATAATATATTTATTTATTGTGATTGTAACATTGATTTTATATTTAAATTTTACACCTCGAAATCACTGATATTAATAAACTAAAATTTACAATATTATAATAGTTTACGCTTCCTTCAAAGCTAGCTAGATAAGAAAAATATTATTCATAAATAACTTAAAAACAGCCATATTTCAAACAGCTTTATGATCCATTTTCGATTGCTGTATGTTTTGTTATTGTATTTCCAATAAATTACTTTTTAAGCATTAGATCGAATCATTTTCCAGTCTTTCCAAGCGCGCAAGTGATTAATCAGTTTTTAATCGTCAAAAGTAGTCGAGGAAGACTCAGTTTGGTGATTTTTATAAAACAATCTTCCAAATGCTAGTAGGGTATATATATATATATATATATATATATATATATATATATATATATATATATAATGCATATATAATGCTGTATATATATGCAATGCAACATATTTTTAAATAATTTAAAATAATATTGTTAACTCACAACATATTAACATAGCAACTCATAAGAAATATATTGTATTTTGTGTAACTTTTTTAATATATTATTAATTTAATAAATATAAGATGGATATCCAATAAAACTTTGCTTGTTTAATTAATTGATGAAGTAATTTCAAAGTGAGAAAATCATTTAAAGTGCATTATTCATATATTTAACACATTTCTATGAAATTATTTAATGCATACTGGTGAGTTCATATATGTAGAATAACAAGAAAGAAATATTTCGTAAATATAAAAAATAAGTTAAATTCACCATTGTTCTCATATACTTGATACTTGTTCTCTTTGCTGTAAAGTTTTCATAGGCTGTCTCGGACGTACAGCATTATTACGGATTTCAGTAGTCTTGATTAGCCTTCTTAGAATTTTTACAGCGTGATTGGTTGTGGGTGCTGTGTAATTGGCAGACTGATAATCATTTTGTGGTTTGTGTAAAACCACCAGAACTGGCTAAAATGTTGCCGGCATATCATCTAAAGACGAATTGTTTAATGTCCTTATAATTTTTTCTTGATTGTAAGAGCGTTGCAACAACTCCACTTGTTTAGGTTTACAACCTTCAAGCAGTTCCTTAGTTAAGAGTAGTTCAAGCAGCATCTTAATTAAGAGTGATATTAATATTTTTTATCCATGGTAGCAATTCTTTAATTCATTTATTGAAAGAAATCAAAAATACACCAAAGATAATAAAAATTTTCATATATCAATCCCTTCAATAATTGTTTGTAATATAAAATATAAATTTTCTTTGCGAATGGCTTAGTTCTTAAAAGAACATTTATTATCTTATATAAAATTTAACTCAACTTTATACAAGTACAACATATATTTATGTTTGTGATGTATCAAGGCACATCAATACTAGGTACATTCAATTTGCAACCCTGCAGAAGATATACGTAGTGGATTCGCCTTGATATGTATTTTGTTTGCGTAAAAAATTTTCGTCTGTCAAATAGACTTGACAAGTAAAACATGCGAAAAATGGCGATACAGAAGACAAAGCAACACAGACACTAAATGAGCAAATCGTAAAAATAGCTCTAAAAACACGTCTCCATCTAAACCTAAAGAAATGGAGTTGTTGCAACGCTCTTACAATCAAGAAAATATAATTAAGACATTAAACAATTCGTCTTTAGATGATAAGCCGGCAACATTTCAGCCAGTTCTGTTGGTTTTACACAAGCCACAAAATAAATATCAGTCTGCCAATTAATATATATTGATTTGGCTCATCTGCCAAATATGTCCTAGGCATATTTGTGGATTTTAAAGGTGCGTTTGATTACCTATCATGGGATGCAGTTTTCGACAGGCTACGTCAGGTGGGCTGTCGGGAGCTGAACCTGTGGAGGAGTTACTTTAGCGACAGGAAAGCTTGTGTGGTAGGCGCCAACGACACGGTTTGGAGGAATGTTTCTCGGGGGTGTCCGCAGGGCTCCATCTGTGGTCTATTTATTTGGAACATCATGATGGATCCCCTGTTGGCGCGGCTGGGCCGTTCACACAAACTGTGCGCATATGCGGACGATCTGCTCATCTGGAGGTGGCTGCCCACCTTGAGGTGGCTGTGAATGATGTTCTGGGACCGAAGTTAGTGGTACAGCGGTTGCATGCGGAGATTGCTCCCGAGGATATCATGTCAGAGCTGTATGAAATGAATTTCAAACATGATATGATTCCTGACGTCTTTAGGAGGAGCGTCAGGCTTGTGAGAAGTCCCTGGAAGGCGGAAAGTGGAGGCCACGTGAATGTTGTACTGAAGTGCACGAAACGTGTGGAGGAGAGACTGGCCACTGCTGGGGTGTATATTAAGTGGTTCCTTTTTATAGTGCGTGCGAGAGGATCAGTCATGGCATGCCACAGGTGCATGGGGTTTGACCACGTGGTGCGGGTGTGCAGGATGCGTGAGAACGTCTGTAGAAGATGCTGCATTGCTGGGCACTATGCTTCCGCATGTCCCAATTCACTACATTGCAGAAACTGTGACTTCAAAGGGTGGCCGACGGACCATCTGATGATGTCAGCTGCATGTCCTGTATACGCAATAGTAGGTGGCAAACCTATGTTGGTTTGACCTGCGAGGCGTAACAACTTTCCTTACACTGGCACCACTGGATCTGGTTGAGCCCCACAGATGAGTCTTCGTTTGATTCTGTGGCCAGATGTTGGTTGAGGTCTCTTCAATGAGTCCAAGTGGTTGCTGTGGTTTAACACCAAGAGTCGCTGGTAGAGATGTCAGATAAGGGTCGATGTTCCGGCATATTCATACTATGCTGAGACTTCGACCCAGCTGATAGCAGTCTCTATGGGCTGCTGCGAATCAGCAGACGTTGCGGAAATGGTGGTGTATTGTGGCGCTGAGAGTGTCAGAAGGGATAAGTCTTACGACTTTGAACTTTGATTCTTCTTAGTGCTGAAGACATACTTTCCTCGGAAGTAACAAGGGTTTAAGATGGGCCCGAACACCTTAGCAAGGTGTATGAAGTTGGTATATATGGCGATATCAAATGATTAAGATTGCAACCTGTGTGTCCTCGAGGGACACTCAGGTTCCTCTGAGGGCGACAGGGGTGGTGAACATTGATTTCACCCGGTGTTGAGACCACCGTCGAATAGGCCATAATGGTAGGTGCCGACGATAATCTTAGACACGAGTTGTCCCTATCTACTCATTCGCATTTTAGAAGTGGAAAGTGACTTTGTTACTAGTACAATCTGGGTGTGTTTTTCGAGTTTTTTCCGTGAATAAATTCGTGAAAGTGATTTGAAGTTTTATTAAATTGTTTATCGGAAAGGTTGCGGTTCGCGTATATTGTAGTTTGTTGAATATTATTGGCTTTTGGCAAAATAGGATTGGTTTTATTTTGCCTTTGTTCGAGGTTGGCAATTGCCTGTGGAACGACATTGACCTTTTGGTGTTTGAGTGGCGGTTTATTTTTTTATTTGTAAATTAACATTTCGGGTAGCGTTTTGCGCGTATTGACGTGTGCTTTTCAGTGCTGTTTTCGGATCCGAATAAGGGTTCGGAAGATATAGGGGTTTTTGTGTATCAGGGGTTCGTGGATATAAGTGATTTTTTTGTTTATTTTGGTGGTGGTTTTTTTTTGGGAAGTTTATTTTTGATCATATAAAGGTCTCGTCGAGTGCTTTCGACAGGTGGAGGAATTTTTTCGATCCGAATACGGATTCGGAAGTTTTAGACGTTTTTGTACTGCAGGGATTTGTGAACATTTTATTGGTTCTTGGTTATATCATTTTGTTCATTATCTGACGGGGTTACCGTTGGTATTTTGCTTACCTGGTGATCAGGAGTTTCGCGTTTGATTATTTTTTTTTAACGTGGTATTTTTTATATACATATATATTTTTTTTTCCTTTTTTGTTGCTGAGGTATGTGTGCCAAGCGGAGGGCTTGGTGAGGAGGCTGATATTTCCGATGCGTCCTCCGATGTTTCTCGGCGAATGATGTCGTTTAGGAACATTCTTTATTATAAAGTTTATCTGCTTCTAAATTCCGCGTCAAATTATTTTTACAGTAAAGACTTTAGATGCGTGTAAGTATGTATATAAACATAGAAAAGAAAATTTGCAAATATTGGAACCATAAGTAATTTTGTAGCATAAGCTAATTAGACATGACAACTGTGTATGTAGTGGTAATGTTTTCGACCGATGTTGCGAGAGGGATAGCAAATGTCTTTGATTGTTGTCTCTTTTCTTTTTCTTGTCGATAGAAAATGACATAGGTTTGTTTACAAAAAGTTAAAATTTCTTGGCAGGATTATTGGTGAAAAATTAAAAATAATTAAATTATTGTAAGATTTAGTGCTTGAAATTGGTAATTTATGGGTGGAACATTATCTACTCTTTCGTCCACGAATTACCAAAAAAGCACGCAAAAACAATAAAATCGGTGGTGGTAGCAGCAGAAATATTAGTGCGGTGAAGTTATTTCTCCTTTCCACCAGTGATCAAGTGAATATTAAAATAGTAGGAAGAATATGGAAGTGTGTTTTTAAATTAATCAAAGTGAGAGAAAAATAATTTATATGAATGTATGTATCGGAACATAGGGCAAAACTCTAAGTTCGTGTGCTTTTATGTAGGAAATATGGCTTTGCTTTTTGTCCCGGAGCATGTTGAGAAAAAAATGGTTTAGGCCTATTGGGGAAGCCAGACATTTAAAAAAATTGGCAACGCACTAAGTGTAGTACCTCTATGGTAGTGTGGAAACCTACACCATATCAATAAGATTTGTTAATAAATAAATTAAATTTAGTAGTACATTTTAAAGATCTTGAATTTCTATTGAGAGTAAAATAAATTTAAGAACATTACTGCAAGGTTTTTATCAATATTCCTTTGTACGTATTTTTTATATATTGAATCTTAAAACCATCACAATTGCATTTAATTTAACAATTTTCTACTCTAATGTTTTCCAGCTACTTTCAGATTTGTTTCCAATAACCTTTTTCTTTAGCGAATTCTTTGTAGACACTGTGACCCTTAAAGAAATATAGAAATTTCGATTAATACTTTTAAATTAGGTTTAATAAACCATTAATCTGATAGAGATTACATTTACAAGTTTCACATTTTTTATAACAGGATAATACTTACATTATATACACTCTTGCTTATTCCTATACAATCCTTTCGTTTCTTTGATATGCAGTTCACCATTTGCTTTTAGATCTTTATGCAAGTTATGAAAACGGTCTAACATTCATTCAGCAGGTTTTCCATGAGTTGTGCTATAAAAAAAAATTTATTTTCATAATGTTGGTTTCCAATTTTCATATTTGACAAAGGCGCTCAGGTTGGAAAAACACTATTTCATAAACGATAAAAGAAACTTGCTCTTATTTGTTTTAAATAAATAAATATGTTGACATATATAAATACCTTTACATCTATACAGCAAATTATCAGTTAAAAAATAATATATTTAGAAGGACTGGGAGAACATGAAGGATTCGAAGCTATCAGTAACATCGCGGTGTAGAATAGGCAGATGGATCTTTTGCAAATTAGCAGTAGTTTTGTGCACTTCCAAATGCTCATTGAATTCAACGCAAGCCTAGTAAGGAAATATATGGAATAACAAAATTCATGTAAGTAAATTTTATAAAGGATCTATTGTAAGCATAGCTTTTGTTAAAAATAAATTATACGTACCGCCTTCTTCTAAGTCTGTGGGATTTCCAATTTTGTTGCAGCAGTTCAACTTAAATTGTACCTCTGATTAGAAATTGATTTTTTTACGCGATCTTTTATGACTTCAATGAAACTCTCATTCCCGGCTTAATTTATATTTTAAGGTTCTCATTACTCCCGTGAGCATGTCTTTTTAACGCCTTTGCCATCTATTAGCATGCACTTAGCACTTGTTTCGCCTCCCATAGTCCCATTTAATATATGTATCCAGATTGATTACGTGATGATCAGTGCGACAATTTATATTTTCAAGACATTTAACCGTTTCTAAATCATTAACAATTAGTTTTTTGAGCACTAACATTAATAGAAATTAAAAACAAAGCTAACGTGATAGTATTTCAATTGTTTGGGAGTCTTGGCTCATTTTTATGTTGATTTCTTTATGGTATTGACCGCCAGCCACAATTTAGGAGTTTTGGTATATTCTTTTAATGTTTATAAACACTTTAATATTGTCTTAAAATCACTTAATACTAACTTTTATTATATATTTCACAATTTTTCTCCTAAACAAAATCTTTGTTATATTTTCAACCTCCATTATTTGTTTAAATTGTAAAACATGTGTTTAGAGATGACCATGTATAGCCATTTCTTCTAACATACTTATTTAGCGTTGTGCAGATATATTTTGTACTCGTTTGCACTATCGTTAGGCAAAGCTGATACGGGCCAAAATGAACTGTCACTTTTGAGTTTTCTGTGTATTCTGTGTTTTGTAGCATTTTGACATACTGTCATTGTACTGTCATAACATGAAATTTATTTGTTGGGTGGTTAAGCAATGTCTAAAAGCAATTCATTGGCGCTTTATACCAAACCGTCAATAGAATTTAACCAGTTTTGTAAAGTTTCAAACTTCTTAACTTATTAAAAGACTTCTATAAGCCATCTGAGAATTATGTTAACAAATTAACTATAAAAATTCACATAGTAGGATATGAAACTTATACAAACCAAAACCCAACAATCAACTTTTATTCGATATGGCTCTATTTTACTTTTCTACACCTTTATACAATTAAAAATCATTTGGATAGCAATAATAAGTTGAGAAGTTTGAAACTTTACAAAACTGTGCTTAAAGTCTACTGACGATTTGGTATAAAACGCCAATTAAATGCAAATTCACTCTTTTGTGATTTTGGCTACAATTGTCTCCAGGAGCTCTACACAAAAATATAATATTCCTAAAATATATGAATTTTGTTCAAATATTTTGGTGTTTATTATATACATAACTTATTCATAATATTAATGATGCCATTCTTATTATACATGAATTTTTTTGAAGTTCCCAGGATTTGGAATGAATTTGTTCATAAATATTATGAATTACTTTCATATCAAAAACTTCATAAATAGAATGTAAAACTTTATAAATATTATGATTTTTTCATATGTAAAACTTGTATGTTTCATTTAACTACTTTTTTGTACAACTTCATACATAGACGATATGACATTGATCATACATATATTTTATAAATTGTTTCATAAATCATAAGCTTTTAAATATATGATCAAGTTTACGATATTTATGAAAATTTTCATGCATTTTATGAACTTTATATATTAATATATAGACATTAATATAAATATTGGTACATATATATATATATATATATATATATATATATATATATATATATGCTCGACGCATATTTTGAAGACATAAAAATTATGAGATTTTTATCATTTAATTCTAAAATACTCGCCTTTTAATTAAGTTATTGTTTAAATAAAGTTTTTATTAATTTTAACATTCCTAATATGAGTCGCATATTAAGACAACAATTTTTATACCATGCATATAATTTAAAAACATGTTCGCTAATAATCTTGGTTATATGCATATAAATTTGTTGCCACCTTTTTTCAATTATGTTATGTTAACATTCTGCCTGCGTTCAAATATTTGTTAGCTTTGTACTAGTATGATGAAATATGATACCGCCATGTCTCTACTGTCAAACGCTACATTAAAAATACTTAAGTATGGTGTTTGACTTTTTCACTATAATATCTACGCTGTTATCCAAACCTTGCTGATTACTCCCAACAGCATTGAAATCAATGATAACTACATCAAGCGTTTTAAATCGCAAAATATATATGCATAACCTACAAGAGAAGATTGTTGTCTGTGATGCATTGATTTAAATGAGATACCAAATTTTGTAAAATAATTTTCAAATAAATATTTTATAAATAAATAATATTTTTCTTGCATATGGTCTTTATCGTACATAATTCGTTCAAATACGCAGTTTTTATCAATTATTTTTATTTTGGACGCTATTTTAGTCCTTTAATGGAAGTCTTAGTGCTTTAATGAAACAAAATCTGGTCGAAATTTTATGTTGACAATAACTATAAATATATATGACAACCATTGCAATCAAACGCATACATATTAGCAGTCTATCGGAGCTCCGTAAATATCTAGTTTTTTAAGTCAAAAACTATATCATGATATATATTAGCATTTTTAGAATTTCGCAAATCTTGTTGCCTCCAAAACTTTTTCCTTCGAATTTGACAACCATTGCAATCGAAGCGCACTTCTTAGCTTCGGATCGCAGGTAGCGACATACGCCATAATTTTATAGTTGTTTTGCGAATTAACCCGCGAGTCTACCTGTCATTAAGGCATATTCGGCAAAGCGGCCGAATTCGCTTTATTTTATCTCTTTTGGATGATAATTTCTATGTAAGCCCCGGTCCAAATTTACAATTTTTGTTGAAAGAAGAGCGAAAAATTGCTAGAAATGGTATTTATTTCTATTTCACCACTCTCACACAAAATAAGGCAGTAAAAATTTGATAGTGCGGGCCGGGACCAATATAAATTATTTATCCATATGAATACTAGGTTGTCGCCCTGAAGCATATGTATACATGAGATGTCACAAGAGGACATACATACAAATGTAAATATAATAATTTAATAAAAAAAAAAATTATGTAGGCCAAAATATTTAGTGGTATAAATTACCCGCTGTAGATTAACATCTTTTGGTCCTATTTATTTAGTAGATGAGGATCAAAAACTCTTAATTTCAATAATACCTCAATCACTAATAAATACTTTATAATGGTGAGAAAATTAAAAGAAATAAATTTCTTCTTTTTAGAGAAGAGAAATAGGCATATTCTAAGGTGCACTGTGAGGTACAGACTATAGAAAAAAATTCTGTTGTTTGACGCTGTCAACCACAAAAAACTCTGCACTTGAGTGACAGTCAGCTCCATATTGGCTTTTAGGTAATAGCCAAAGCTTCAATTTGTAGCGTTAACATATAATTTCTTATTTCTAGAATTAATAATTTTTAATCTAATTCATTGATCAATAAAGGTAATCCATTCTTTTTTAAATTTCATGTTGTTTTGACAAATATTTTATTACAACTCACTTTAAGCAAAATGTTTAAAAAAGTCAAACTTTAACCGAACTTATTAATAAATGGTGATATACTTTGGCCACACTTTTCGGGCTTCATTTGTTGACATATGAAGAATATTTATCAAATACTCAATTCTTACACTGAGGTTACACGTTCAACATTTTCTTTCAAGTTTTTCACGCAGACTAGTTGGCAATAGTCAGCTATGTTAAAAGCTGTGAAGTAGGTTGCATGTAATTGTTGTATTAAATTTTAGATTAATGCATTAGTAAAATATGTGTGTGTATTAAAACTTGAAAGGCAAAACTTGATCGTGTAACTCCCAAGTTAGATATGTAAAGGACTCAGGCGTGTCATTCATATATGTATTGTAGGTCCGCTTTTACAATCGTGAAATTCAAAGGCAGAAATTTTTTTAATTCTCTTTTGGTTTTGCCGTTTGCTTTTGCAATCATTAACTTAATAGACAAACAGATTGGTATGTTGTCCTTATCTTTGTGTGTATATCGCGAAAAGTAGGAGAGAAACGCAAAATATCCAGTACAGAGTTATCTACTTCTGACATCATGACATCATTATAATAATCAGAAGCTGAGTAAATATACATTTTGAGTATATATAGACGGAAAATCGTTAGCATGATCGTTAGTATAAAACACATTTGAAATGTATTTTGTTACATGATAATATTTATAGGTATATTGATATTTAATTTACAACAAAACTAGCATACTTTTTTACGGGACACCATCTGCAACAATCTTCCAAAACTGCACATTGGCAACGCTGTAAAACAGGGCGAATTAGTTCATTTTGAAGTTCTATAATCGTCCCTTTTTCTCTGAAGGAAACAATGAACTGGGCTGAACGAAAAAACACTGGTCTGAATTTAGCCTACTTGGGCTGCCAGCTAAAAATATATATTGAAATAAAACCATAATCCCTGAAGATTAGGGTAAATTCAAACGAAACGATTATACTATACAATATATTTAGTTATTGAATGTATTGGAAAAAGTGAAATGGATTTTGAGTTTTCTTATTTATTGCACAAAAAAAAGAAAATTAATTGTTATATGAAATGTACTGTTTTCATATCGCTTATATATAATTGCAAGTTGTGTCATATATATATACATATATATATATATATATATATATATATATATATATATATATAACTATTGTGTATTTCTAAGAAGGCATACACAACATTTTGTACATATAATGGATGGGCCGCTTTCATAAAAACATATATTCAGTATATTAAGACAAGAGTTTTGGTTGAATTTTTTGCTTAAGTATATTCATTTATTGTCAAAGTATTGTATTTTTGGTCTGTTTATTCATTTTAAATATATAAGAAGATACATATGTGTGGGTAAGCTAGAGACAACTTTAAAATACAATTAAAAAACATCCACCTAACTATATTGTCAAGTTGTACTTTTAAATTCAGAGAGAGGCATCCTTTTTGTACATTTTCAAACCGATATATCTGGCAACTACATGAGAACCCACGCTACATTAATAACGGTACAGTTTGTGTCTAAATTTATCAAAAGTGTGCGCAGTTATATAGAAGGTGTATGAGTAAAATGTCAAAATCCATACGCCAAATATTTTTCGTAGCACTTGACAGTGTGTTAACTTCTAAACAAATTCGTCGTTGCAAAGACCTTCTGTTTCAAATGCGTAGCTTAATCTTAATTTGTATTCTTATACGTATGTATGTACATACACTGTGCTTTATCTGCCGATCGTGAAGTAATATTAAATTAAAAATTTCATTGCGAGACAAAAAGTTCTAGATTTTTTCTGAAAACCGTTAATATATAGAGTAAGTATTATTTTGATTTATATTATTTAAAATTAATATAAATAGTGTTAGTTACAGATGTTCTGCTTGGTTAAATCCCACAACGATAAATTTTCTGACGTGGAGTCAAAAAAAGTCCAAATAATTAAGCGAAAGACATGCAATGGAGCAAAATTTTAAGCATTTATAGTATATAAAAGTGGTAAGTAAAAAGCTTTGCTCTATTTAAGAAAAATTGTGTGTTTTATTTTAAAGTAAGTTATGTTGTCGTTTAATATTTCTAGTGATTGTGTTCTTATTCGATGTGAATCTATTTTATTATTCTACACATTTAATTTAGATTTTGTTCTTCATACAAAATATTTCTAGATGTATAAAGGTGTATAAAAATAAAATAATATCGAATAAAAACTTTTTGTTGGGTTGGTTTTGTATTGGTTTCAAAGTCTTCTATGCTTATACTAGTGTGATTTTGAAAAATAGTTTGTGACATTCCTAAGTGGAATTCTCAACTCATTTTTAAAAGTATGTGCATAAGATTTGTAGCTTTTCAAAACTGGTTGAAATCCACTGATAGTTTGGTATCGCACTAATAAAATGTATATTATTATGTATATCATTCTTAAGTCACTAAAAAATATATATTTGGTTAATTTTCCAATTGTCCAACCATAGAATCGAACTTTTTAAATCTTTTTTATTTTAATACAATATATTTAATTTCGTTCTGAAACAAAATAGGTTTGATTCACAAACAAAAACTTAAAGTTAGTGTGGCTACTAATACTAATAGTTATTTTATGCACCAAAAAAACAAAGCTTTAGTATTCTTTCCTGGGATCGAATTCTGAATTTTCAATACCAATTTTATTCTTCATAAAGAAGCATTTCGAATTACTATAAAAACTATATTTATTTAAATTTAGGGTCAATTATTTTTATATATACTTTATTTTTTCCAATATTTCGCCACTTCTTTGTGTGGCTTCTTCAGGGATATATAAAATTGTATTTTTCTTTAAATAAAGATTCTATTTTTTTATTAGCACACAATGAAAATTTACTTTACTATTTCACATATTGTTGTCTTAATATTACTAACGAAATTTATTTGCTGGTGGTTAAGAAATGTCTATATGCATTTCATTGGTGTTTTACCAAATCATCAGTAGACTTCAACCACAGTTTTGATGATTTGATAAAGCACCAATGAAATGCATATAGACATTTCTTAACCACCAGCAAATAAATTTCATCAATAACACATGCAATCAAAACTTTTTTGAAACATAATTTTTTCAATATGAATACAAACAAAAATTCTTTAATAGTCAAAACGAAAAAGTAAACAATGTTAAAATATATAAATATATTTATATAAAACAAGCGAAAACAGTAATATTTTCTAAAAATTTTTTAATTTCCGAATTTTTTCAAACAAATATCTATAGGTATGAGCAACATTAGCTGGCAGATACAGCATCTATATTATCTATAGAAATATTAATAATCTGTAACATTTCTAATATATATCTAAGTTTATAAATATTTTCTTTATTTAAAAGTGAAAAATTATTAAAATCTGGAAAATGGTTAAAATTTACAAAGCTGTGTTTTGTGATAAATACTACTTCTATATCTTTCATCTGATCTATGACCAACTAATCTAGTTTTAAATTTATTTTAGTTGTACATATGTACATATACTTTACCACAATTTTGATCTTGCCAAAAGTTGGACTTTATATATTGTGTTTCTAAATAGTTGACCTATTGTTTCATACATATTATGAGCCATTTTATATATACATACTATTATCATAGATTTCAGCTTCTTCTAATCTTTCTGACAATTTTGATACATAGATATGTTAAAGATTTTTAGATTTTTACAACTACTATACTACTCATATAAGTATCTGTATTGTCGAATTTCATAACAAATATATAAAGACTATTAGAAATACATTACTTGATAATAATTTTCCAAATTACCTGATTTGCAAATTATTAAGACAATATAGATATAGCAGACATATGTATCAAAATTTTCAGAAAGATTAGAAAAAGCTGAAATCGATGATAATAGTATGTACATATAAATATATACGAGTACAATGGCACATGTGTGAAACAGTAGGCAATTTATTTAGCAACACAAAATATAAAGTCCAACTTTTAGAAATATGAAATAAAGTTTAACGAATGACAATGAAAATTGTGATAAAACATATGTCCATATGTAGGCACAACTAAAAATATATTTAAAACTGGATTGGCTGGTCATAGATCAGATGAAAGATATAGAAGTAGTATTTCATCACAAAACACAACTTTGGTGTCCCATCGAGTAAATTTTAATCATTTTCCAGATTTTAATAATTTTTAACATTTAAATAAAGAAAATATTTATAAACTTAGATATATATTAGAAATGTTACAGATTATTAATGTTGCAATAGATAAGATTTTAGGGCAGGTACAGCAAATGTTGCTCATAAATATAGAGAAAATCGGAAATAAAAAATTTTTTAGAATTTATTAATGTTTTTGATTGTTCTATTTAAACATATTTACTTATTTTAAAACTGTCCATATTTTCGTTTTGCTATTAAACAATTTTTGTTTGTATTTATACTTATATAAGTGTTAAAATTGAAAAAAAGAAAAATTTAATTCAAAAAACACAATTTTTTATATCCCTGAAGAAGCCACACAAAGAAGTAGCAAAATGTTAGAAAAAATAAAATTTTTATGTAAAAATAATAGACCTTAAACCTAAATAAATAAAAAATATATCAGTTAAAACAGTCGAAGAAATCTTTGTTAGTTTATTAGCGCATGAAGATCCACATAGATCACATAGTTTTATTTAATGGAGAGACAAAAAGTGATTTTTTGCAGAGCAGTGTTATTTGTACGTATTTGATACCGAAATAATATCTAACTTAATATCCCGCGCATAAGACATTAATTTTTTCCTATGCCTTGGAGCTTTTAATTATTTCAATTTTAGCGTAACTAGCTGCTCTATGTTTAATTTTATGATTTACAAGTTTTATTTTCCTGTAGCGTCTCCATTTGGCAAAACAAAACGTTGCAGATGGACCACGGCTGAAAAGAAGGCTATTTATTCTGTTTTTGGAGAGTTAAAGAATTTAAAAAATCTTCCAACTTTACAAGAATGCTTCGATGCTATTCGCCAATCACCCGTTCTTTACAAGAG
>OY776276.1:28587402-28617402 GCA_963675445.1 Linnaemya vulpina
GACTCTTGGTATTAAACCACAGTCACCACGTGGACTCATGAAGAGACCTCAACCAAATATCTGGCCACAGAATCAACCTAAGTCTCATCTGTGGGGCTCAACCAGATCCCGTGGTACCAGTGTAAGGAAACTGGTTACGCCTCGCAGGTCAAACCAACATAGGTTTGCCACCTACTATTGATTTTTAATCCATTATATGACGGGACCCAGGTATCCTTCCACCTGATTTTCTTATATTTTCCCCAGAAAGCACTGCAACAAGGCGGTATGACTAACCAAGTTGCCTATTGTGCCCCCCGGGGGGAGTAGATAGGGACAGAAGGAATATGGTTAATCCATTTATGCGCGTCACTAATTATATGACGAGGCATTTGGCTATCTTAAGAGAGTCATAGTTACTCCCGCCGTTTAGCCGCGCTTACTTTAATTTCTTCACTTTGACATTCAGAGCACTGGGCAGAAATCACATTGTTAAGAGTCCGTGCCAGTTCTGAATTGCTTTTTTATTGATATTCGTTGTAATTCAAAAGGATATTATCTTGCGATAAATACCTTAAAACCTTTTAGCCACAATTGGCTACGTAATTTGTATTACAAATGCGTAGATGTGTTCCTAAAATGTTCGCTATGTGATACCCTTTTTTAAAAAACATTTATAACAAAGTGATGTGAAAGGACATTTATTCGTTTTAAAAATAAAATACATAAGAAATTCATTGAAAAGGCAAATTTTACATTATAAATAATATTTAATGTTAAAACTAAAATAGTATCTTAGCATTACACATTAAAACATGAAAAACTAACATGTTATACAGCATCCATTCTGATGTATTGTAGCAAATCTCTGACCAACTGGCAACTTGTAGTCATTTTACCACGACTTGCACACGTTCGTAATAGCGAATTTCATGCGTATAACGAATTTTATAATTTAATAATAATATTGGTAACTTCGAAATTTCGTAAATCGAGCCTTCGTAAAACAGGGGAATACTGTATATTAAAAAAATTAATTGTTAATAAAAGGGTGAGATAAGTTAGTGCTAAAAAATGCATTGGATGGGTTGATAGTAGTGGTTGCTGAGCAACATGATAGGCGAAACATTTGGTGGGTTTTTCGCCAAAAATACAACTGATCCTTTGAAAATTATGGAGCAGTGTCTTAATGACCTTTATCGTTTGAGCAAAGGCGCTCTGCTCTGCTAGCAGAGATTAGCCCGAACATGCTCAAGAGGAGAAGGATAACATATATCCCACTACTAGATTTTGTAATATAAATTAATCACCCTTATTCTATTTGACAACGATAATAGAAAACAATGCTATTTTTTATCTTTTATAGGAAATCTGTATTCTAGTTGGCGGTAATGTCGTCTATCGATGACTTTTAACATATGTTTGCTTGAATTTCTCGGCGCCATTTTTGGTGTTGTCTTGCGTTGCTTTCGATTGTGTTTTGGAACTTGGAAAAATTCAACATTAGTTTTTTTTTTGTGTTTTTGGTATTTCTTTTAATATATTTGTGTTGACTTTTTGGTTTAAATGAAATAATGGAAACAAATTAAAATAGCAAATAAATAAATCTTAATTCGAAAACTTATCCAAAAACTTGAAAAGAATCCATCACTAGCCAGAGGATTTCGCAGGGGCATTGCTCCTTCTAATTTTAAGGAAGAGTGGGAGAATATTGCTACTGTGCAAAATTCGCTTGGTCCACCAATTAGAGCTAGCGATGGATGGCAAAAAGTTATTTTTAAAAATATGTTGTCTAACAAAATTATTTTTATAGATTTGACGGGACTTAAAGTTCAAAGTCAGAAGGAAAATGGCGACAAGCAGAGCAGAGTGTAAAGCTACTAGAGGTGGTACATATATTTAAACAGTTAATACTTAGCCCCTTAGAGGAAGCTGTGGCTAATCTGCTGCAGTTTGAAAAACAAATAAATCCCGAGGGTATGGTTCAGGGAGTTCCAGATACTGATGTCAGTGTTGATTTTCACATTTTGGAATCAATGCAATTGGTAAGCCATATTTTTTCAATATGTCTACTTTCTTGCGGCACATTAATATTTTAGTGTTTACAGGAAAATGTACATTTCACCAGTGGCAATGCTGCTGCAGTATCTCTGCCATCAATATCAACAGCTTCTGCGCCATCAGCAGCAACAGCTTCTGAGCCATCAAAATCGACAGCTTCTGCGTCACCATAATCAACCAGTTCTAACCATTTAAGAAACAAGATTATATCAGCGCAAAAAGGCACATACTCGATATGAAAATTAAAAGAACTCAGCTATCAATGAAAGGAAAGGAGCTTCAATTACTAAATAGCTCAAGTTGATAAAATGTATTTCCTTTTTATTTTTTTTATGATATGCATTTTTTGTTTTTATGTTAATTGGATTTTTTATTATATTTTGTTAATAAGTATTTTTTAATTCGTGTTATTAAGAATTCGTTCATGAAGTTATTTTGTTATAAACGTTAGTGCCATATACATAAGTATTATATACATACATATATAACACAGGTCAACACGATTTCTAAGGCCCGTGATTTTCTAGTCAATTTGTGCATATGATACTGAGCTTTACTTTAAAAAAAGTAATTTATAGGCATTGATGCTCAGTAGCAAGTATATACAAATTGATCACGAAACCTTACACCTTAGATAAAAAATATTATTCTGTTGGTCTATATAATTTATTACCTTTAATTAAATAATGGATATAGTTTATTTTTGTGGTACAAAATTTTTAAGTTAATATAACTTAAGAAAAGTAAATTGAAAAGACTGATTTAAAAGTATTGTAAACTGTTTTTTATTTCTTCTCTTCTGTGATATGCCTCAGTACTTTGTGTACCAAGGCACATTAATACTAAGTGACCTTATTATGCAAAATGGCGAACAGCTGATACAATTCGCTTTGAACTTGTATGTCAAAATCTGCTTTTTAGTCTTTGCGCCAAAGAAGACAAATTTCTGAAGACTTTTTAAAAACAAAAATAAATTTTGTGAAATTGTTGAAAAACAAGAATTATTGCGAATGGACTTGTTTATAATTGTTAAATTCTTTTTCTTAAAAAAACGTTTATTAACTAATAAAACAATGTGTGTTTGTGCAAATTCTTTAAGGGAGAGGGATCTTTGTTCCAAGTGCCGAAAGATGTGGTATCCAGACTGAAATGGTGTGAGATTTTTTGCGTAAAACTGTCTGCAAAAGCACTGATCTGCTGCTTATCTCATACCAAATGCTGAACCCTTAATGCGGAATGTTTCTTCTCCTTCCATAAGAGAAGTTGGCGAGTCACAGTAAGTATCATCCTTAAAAAATAAATGAAATGTATGCCTTTGAATTGAAAATTAATTTGAAATCCTTTTCATGAATGGCACACCAATAGAATTTAAAGAGGCTGAAAATATTGCTTCAAAGGAAGTTGACCAAAAACTATTTAATGACAACAATAAACGTATGTTTTCTTTTTTCAGATTTGAAGAGGGAGTGATGGACACACACCACAAGGAGCAGCAAATGCAAACCGAGTGAGTATTGAAATAGTTTATAATTAGTAGAGGCGTAGTCAAACGCGCCCGCCTATGGAAGCGGACCATAATCGCAATGAGATTATGATCGCTATTCCCTCCATTGTCATGAGCCCTCCACCTAAAGTCAAAGACTGTCTGTGCCACACTGTTGGCTATCGTCACGTCTATATCACTAGCCCAATTGGGGCCATCAAAAGTGTACAAATCACAAGCGTCATTCAATACAGAAGCACCAGTAGTGATCAGCCATTCACTAAGCATAACTCCTCGCATATGGTTCTGATGACCAGGGGCATTCCTGGGCATCTTACTGAACCACATGCGAGAGCATGCGTTTGCGTCAAGACCGAGGATAAGTGGTGAATGACTCGCTTGGAGTAATACCCTATCCATGTACCGTAAATATGGCTCCAAGGGGCTACTGAACTTGCAATAAATGCTAGCCAGCAGCATCTTCCCAAACGCCCCTTCGACTGCAATGCAGACGCCCCACCGACTGCGGCTAACAACCGTACAGTCAACGTCGTCACTGTCCACAACTATTGCAGAGTTTCCCGGTAAATTCGGGAAAACCCGCATTCCCCCCGGCAAACCTCTTACCAGGCCATTCGCGTAGTATGGCTCCTGGATAAGACCAAAAGGAGCTCCACGACGCCGCATTGCCTGTCCAAACTCGCACGTCGCCGCATACGCCCTCTGCAGGTTTTGCTGTAGAGCAGTAAAACCCTCCATACTAGTGTCTGGCGTTCACCCTAGCGATCCTCGCTGCGTATACGGGACACGCAACTGACATCATCAGATGATCCGTCGGCCACCCCCTGAAGTCACAGTTTCAGCAACGTAGTCCATTAGGACATGCGGTGGCATAGTGCCCAGCAATGCCGCATCTTCTACAGACGTTCTCACGCATCCTGCACTCCCGCACCACGTGGTCGAACCCCATGCATCTGTGGCATGCCATGACTGGTTCTCTCGCCCACACTATAAAGCGGAACCACTTTATGTACACCCCAGCAGTGGTCAGTCTTTCCTCCACACGTTTCGTGCATTCCAGCACAACATTCACGTGGCCACCATTTTCCGCCTTCCAGGGACTGCTTGCAAACCTGACGCTCCTCCTAAAGACCTCAGGAGTCATCGCATCTTTGAAATTCATATCGTACAGCTCCGACATGAACTCCTCGGGGGTAATCTCTGCATGCACCCGCTGCACCACCACTTTCGGTCCCAAGACGTCATTCACAGCCACCTCAAGGCCCACCTCCGCAAATTTGGTGTTCTCCACCACCTTCTTCCGCTCGACGACCGACGGAGTGCGGATGACAGCACCACCATCCCGCGTTGGACGCACCTCATGTACTCATACACCCATCGTAGGCCCAACCAGCCCCACCACCTTCTCCATTACCTCTTTCGAGGTAGTGCGCGCGCCACCTTTTCCTCTCACCACTACCGACCAGGTCTCCACGGGCTTCGGGACCACCACAGGCGTTCTAGCAGATGCCACAACAGGAACAGATGTCCCATCAGCCATCCTCGGCGTGTCCTGTGCTCTAGGCAAAGTACCACCCACCTCCAACCTCCCCCTCAACCTCTCATTCTCGGCCACCACCCTCATCAATAGCCCCTCATACCGGCCTACTATAGACGCCACCTCCCTACCAACCCCTCGCTGCACATCATCAGCCAGCACCACATGCATCAATTTCTCGGTCAGCGCCCTCATCGCCTGTATGGCCTCATTCGCACCAACAGGACCAGCACCACAAAGCGGAGCGCCCTTCTTCCTCTGTCTCATTCATTCACGCTTCATTCTCGCCGCATCAGTCGATACGGCTTCCTCCCCGCTCATCATCTCTACCTCTGATATTTCGGCGCTCTTCATATTCCAGGTGGTCCCATTATCTGCTTTTCACCTGCAGTGTCCATGTCAGCCTCCACTCCTCCAGCCTTTCTCCTCAATGCAGGAGAGTTAGGCTTCGATTTCTTCGACCTATTTATATCCTGCTCCACATCGCTGTCTGTTTCAGAATGCCGCACCTTCTTCTCTCCACTCATCGGCACCGCCTCTGACATCGACGCCACATCCGATGTGTCACCGTCACCCTTAGGGATCTTACCCACTTTCACTTTCAATTTAGGTGGCATTGCCACTCAGAAAAATAATATTACAAGTATAAATACCTTAATCAAAGACCGTTTTCAATAGACAAGCCAAGTTCAGCACCAATTCAGTTTATTTGTTTTATTTTATACCACCAGATGTCTTCACGTCTATCAGTTTCAATTTCAACCAATATTGAATTTCACAACCAATTTATTATTATTTTCTTTTCTTTTAGTTTTACTATTACCCGCACTAAGAATTAGGCGCGATCCGATCGTCCAATCCTAACCTCACTTTATTTAGCACAAAGTTCTTTTCTTAAGTCCTTTGGAGCACCCCGCCAGCGGAGTCTCAAAATCACTTTTATATACTTCGACGAAGAAGACTTGTTTATAAAAACCGAATTTCAAAAATTTTTCACTGGTCGTCAAAACACGTCTTTACTCTCCGGCGATCACAACTGAAGTGAGTGTAGATAGGGACAGATTGTGTCTAGATTATCGTCGGCTCCTACCCATACGGTCTTATCCGACGGTGGTCTTAACACCGGGTGAATTAATGTTCACCACCACCCCTGTCGCCCTCAGGGGAACCTGAGTGTCCCTCGAGGACACACAGGTTGCAATCTTAATCATTTGATATCGCCATATATACCAAATTCATACACCTTGCTAAGGTGTTCGGGCCTATCTTAAAACCCTTGTTAACATTTTGTTAACATCTGCTGATTCGCAGCAGCCCATAGAGCTGCCATCAGCTGGGTCAATGTCCAACATAATACATATGCCAGAACATCAACCCTCTTCTGACACCTCTACCAGCGACTCTTGGTATTAAACCACAGTCACCACGTGGACTCATGAAGAGACCTCAACCAAATATCTGGCCACAGAATCAACCTAAGTCTCATCTGTGGGGCTCAACCAGATCCCGTGGTACCAGTGTAAGGAAACTGGTTACGCCTCGCAGGTCAAACCAACATAGGTTTGCCACCTACTATTGATTTTTAATCCATTATATGACGGGACCCAGGTATCCTTCCACCTGATTTTCTTATATTTTCCCCAGAAAGCACTGCAACAAGGCGGTATGACTAACCAAGTTGCCTATTGTGCCCCCCGGGGGGAGTAGATAGGGACAGAAGGAATATGGTTAATCCATTTATGCGCGTCACTAATTATATGACGAGGCATTTGGCTATCTTAAGAGAGTCATAGTTACTCCCGCCGTTTAGCCGCGCTTACTTTAATTTCTTCACTTTGACATTCAGAGCACTGGGCAGAAATCACATTGTTAAGAGTCCGTGCCAGTTCTGAATTGCTTTTTTATTGATATTCGTTGTAATTCAAAAGGATATTATCTTGCGATAAATACCTTAAAACCGTTTAGCCACAATTGGCTACGTAAGTTTGTATTACAAATGCGTAGATGTGTTCCTAAAATGTTCGCTATGTGATACCCTTTTTTAAAAAACATTTATAACAAAGTGATGTGAAAGGACATTTATTCGTTTTAAAAATAAAATACATAAGAAATTCATTGAAAAGGCAAATTTTACATTATAAATAATATTTAATGTTAAAACTAAAATAGTAACTTAACATTACACATTAAAACATGAAAAACTAACATGTTATACAGCATCCATTCTGATGTATTGTAGCAAATCTCTGACCAACTGGCAACTTGTAGTCATTTTACCACGACTTGCACACGTTCGTAATAGCGAATTTCATGCGTATAACGAATTTTATAATTTAATAATAATATTGGTAACTTCGAAATTTCGTAAATCGAGCCTTCGTAAAACAGGGGAATACTGTATATTAAAAAAATTAATTGTTAATAAAAGGGTGAGATAAGTTAGTGCTAAAAAATGCATTGGATGGGTTGATAGTAGTGGTTGCTGAGCAACATGATAGGCGAAACATTTGGTGGGTTTTTCGCCAAAAATACAACTGATCCTTTGAAAATTATGGAGCAGTGTCTTAATGACCTTTATCGTTTGAGCAAAGGCGCTCTGCTCTGCTAGCAGAGATTAGCCCGAACATGCTCAAGAGGAGAAGGATAACATATATCCCACTACTAGATTTTGTAATTTAAATTAATCATCCTTATTCTATTTGACAACGATAATAGAAAACAATGCTATTTTTTATCTTTTGTTGCAAATCTGTATTCTAGTTGGCGGTATTGTCGTCTATCGACGACTTGTAACATATGTTTGCTTGAATTTCTCGTCGCCATTTTTGGTGTTGTCTTGCGTTGCTTTCGATTGTGTTTTACAACTTTGAAAAATTCAACATTAGTATTCTTTTTTTTGTGTTTTTGGTATTTCTTTTAATATATTTGTGTTGACTTTTTGGTTTAAATGAAATAATGTAAAAAATTAAAATAGCAAATAAATCTTAACTCGAGAAGCTTGTCCAAAAACTTGAAAAGAATCCATCACTAGCCAGAGGAAGAAAATGTTTCACGTATTAGAAAAGAAATTAAAGACAAAAACGAGGATTTTTCATTGCCAAAAGCTGCGTAAGACTCATTTTCCTATTTTATAATTTTTTTTAATGATTTAGGATTAGGTATAGACTAACAAGGAAGGCGTTCAATTACGACCTATGTCACATAAATTTTATTGGACACATGCCTGCCGCGGTGCCACCAAAGCTGCACCAACAATTTTTCGCCTGAGGAATCGCACGCTTGTATAGACCATTTTTTTAAGAAATATAAAATTCCTGGAGGTTAGTTTTAGTGAATTTTGACTATTTGTGAATTACTAATTATGAAGTTTTTCATCAAAGTTGTTGGATGTGTAGACGGCACACACATCGGACTCCAAAGACCAAGCACTACGAAATCTATGGTCTTTAATATAAAAAGATAGATATCACAGTTTCAATGCTATGGTGGTATTTAATTGTAAAGCCTTGGAAAACAAATTAACAGTAAGCACATGAATCATTTGTCTGGAGGCATTCAGCGGAAAAAAACTTGTTAGAAGAACTCTATAATAATATAAAAAATGCTTGGCTTTTAGGTAAGTTAAATGTATATGTACAATTATTTTCTTGTTTGGAAATTAAAAATCAATCACAAGGGATTCTGGGTACCCTCTTGAACCGTGGCTTATAACAAGTCTTTTTTTGTCTCAAAATTGCTTTTCACTACGTGCACAACAAAAATTAAAAATAAAAAATCAAATTCACTATATACATAAATGTTTACTAAACGTGAGCATAAAACGTCCTGTTGGACCAAGTTCATAATGTTCACTAATGAATTGTTCTCTTTTTTTTGCACTAGATTTCATGAGTACACAAATATTGCTGTTCTCTTAAATAAAAAACATACATACATTTATTCTTCTTCCAATTAATGTAATATTTATTGTTGTTGAAAATAAAATTTCAGTTCTAATCTGTGTGTTGCACTAGTGTATCTTGATATGAAATACTGTTATAGGAGACAACATGTATGCAAATGTATGATGTTAAAAGCAGCAGTTTGTACTTTGCATTTAATTTATTTTATATTGATTCGCACGTTGATGATGAATAACTTATTAGCCAGGTTTTAGAAAATGAAATAATTTGAAAAATATTTTTTTTTATTAATATTTTTAATTTTGGTAAATACCTTTTTATTATTCATAAGTTTTTAAATCATTTGTTCTAATTCGAGAAACAGTAGTAGCTTAAATTTTTTTACGTTTATTCATGAATAAAAATATTTAATTTAATTTCAAAAAAATTTAAGTAAAATGAACTATTGAACAGTATGGAGTGTACAACATATTAATTGCACACTTGATAAAACTGTCCATTCAAACGAGATGCCGATTTTTTGGTTGTTTGCTCTCTTGGTTTCTGCATTTACTGTTTAGTCATATTTCCATACAAATACAATCAATATTTGCGGTTCAAAAAAATGCAATATTGTACACTTTTTAACATCTTGCGCTCACCTTTAATGTATACATATAAAATGTAATGACGTTGTTTTAATAATTCTGGTTCCATTGTCCTTATTTGAAGATCAATCTTTTTTACTGCCATGTTTGCAACGTGTTCCTCTTCTTTCATCTTGATTTTCTTTAAGCTCTTTGGATCTGTGCATTATTGTCAACAATCGTTCCAGCTTATTATTTAACATTTCTTGAGATTCTTCAAACTTTTGTGTATTGCACTTGAGGAGACTTAATTTACTTTCACTTTTGGTGCATTTGTTATTAACTCTTGATATTTTCTCTGCACTTTCACAACTGGTATTCAAATTTTAATTACCTTCATATGTCAACTTATCTGTTATTTCATTTTCACTGTTTTCGCTTCCAAACAACTCATCAATATTAAACGGTGTTACATCTTTGGAAGAGCCAAACGTTTTGGTTGCAGATAGGCCCTCCACTGTACCAGCAGCTGGCACAATTTGCTCCTCAGCTGGCGTTAAGGGAATGTCTTCGAATGGCCCCTCTCCCGTCTTCTTCTTCGAAGTCATATTAAATGATAATTTTTTTTTGGCTGGACGCTTCTGGTCAGTAAAAGCATAAGTCATACATATACAAATACTTACTTACACGTTACATTACACACAATTTACACACAAGCATAGTAATATGTATGCATGTACTTACTTTTCGCCAAGACTTACGGCCCTTTTCACAATGTATGATTAAATTAACTCTAACGAAAAATTAGCTAATTGACACTTTTCTTAACAGGCATTTTTTAACCGATGGTTAACCATTTGCTTTTCACCATCATTTAATTACTTAACCAGTACATTCTGTATTTAATATGGCAACATTTGAATTTTGTGTTTACGAAAAGTAGTGTAATGGAAGACTCAAATATATGAATTCTAGTTTATTTATTTGTAAAAAAAGGTGGACTTCAGTGTCTTAGGAAAATCAGACTTCCTAAATGTTATTCGAAATTCAAATTGAAAACACTTCTCTCAGAAATATCTAAAGTTGAGGACTTCTTTCATTCATTTTATTTCGAATTTATAATCATTTCTATTTCAACATGTATGTTACATAAGATTACATCGCATTTTCCAAAATCCATCGGAACTAATTTCTTCTTCGTCACTTGAACTGAAACTGTGGGGCTGTTTTTCTCATGCGCTCTTTAGAATGCGGCATTTTTATAAAATATTTTGATAGTCTAGCGATTGCAATAAGCAACTTTTTTTACCAACGCCTGTGGCGTAAAATTTCAGGGCCACTAACAGATAAAGCTTGATTTCTTTTAATTAAAGGAATATTACTCAAATTGTATTAACCATGTCAGAAATAAATATCACTAAGGAACCTACCTGCTTGTTGCGTACTTTATATCATTGCATATGGCATCGACAATGTACTTTACTGCAGAGTTTGATAATCTAAATATTTTTCTAAATTCTTCACTAGACGAAGAGTAATTATTTCCACATTCAAGTAAAATTTTTTCAGATTTTACTCTACTTCAATTATAAATACTAAAAAAATATGTGCTGATAGTAATATTTGCTCATTTTGTTTTCTTGTTGAAGTGACAATTAACATACTAACCAGAAGAATTTGTTCGGTTAAATTTAACAGAATGTTTTCGGTTAACATCTGTCAGTTAAATTTTAATCACTCATTGTGAAACACAATTTCAGCTAACTGCCGGTTAAAGTATCAATTAAAATTTAATCACACATTGTGAAAAGGGCCGTTAATGTGTTTTATTGGTGGCCCGGAAATATAAAAAAAACCCTTTCAGCGCTAAAATTAATTGTTTTATTTTGCATACGGTTACACACTAACGTATCGAATGACAGACCAAGAGATGTTACTGCTGTGGTAACTCGATATCAAATGTCATCATCTCAAATTACGATACTTTTTATTAGATTTCATGTACCGTGATTACAAAATTAAAATTTACGAAAGTTTTTACTCGCTATCGAATGTCGTGATTAGAACCCAGGTGATGCTCTCCTCTAGAGCCTTATTTGATGACGTCATACCGCTCGGCTTGTGAAGGAAGTGTAGAGGCTGTTTACAATTCCAAACACACTAAGGCGCGAAATGTAATAGAGTGGACCATAGGTGTCTTAAAAACCAAGTTTGGTTGCCTTCTCGGTGCACGAGAACTTCACTACAGACCAGCAAAAGCTATTAAAATTATAAATGTTTGTACTGCTCTTCACAACATTTGTGTTGAATATGGATTGGATATGACAAGTGAAGAAACGGAAAATGACTCAAACGACATGGATAGTCATCAAAGTAAACAACAAACATCAAAACTCAATTTGCAACCCTGCAGAAAATATATGTCGTGGATTCGCCTTAATATGTATCTTGTTTGTGTAAAAAATTTTCGTCTGTTAAATGGACTTGACAAGTAAAATATAAGAAAAATAGCGATACAGAAGACAAACAACACAGACACTAAATGAGAAAATCGTAGTGTCTGTTTAGCATGTTTGTGCCCATTAACAATAGTAAAGTATAAAATTATTATTATTTACATGTTCATTGATGGATGGATTGCTTATAAGGGTAAGCTTTTGTAAATACATATAATAATATTCATTTATAAAAATTCAAATTAATTACTTCTGTCGGAGTTGATTCTGCAAGTTGACTAGACTATGGTTCACATATTTCCTGCTCTTATGAAAGAATAGGACACAAATTTTGCATCTAAAATTGTTACAAGCAGCTCTAAAAACACGTCTCCATCTAAACCTAAAGAAATGGAGTTGTTGCAACGCTCTTACAATCAAGAAAAAATGATTAAGACATTCAACAATTCGTCTTTAGATGATATGCCGGCAACATTTTAGCCAGTTCTGGTAGTTTTACACAAACCACAAACTGATTATCAGTCTGCCAATTATACAGCACCCACAGCCAATCACGCTGTAAAAATTCTAAGAAGGCTAATCAAGACTACTGAAATCCGTAATAATGCTGTACGTCCGAGGCAGCCTATGAAAACTTTACAGCAAAGAGAACAAGTATCAAGTAGATGAGAACAACGGTGAATTTAACTTATTTGTTATACATATTTACGAAATATTTCTTTCTTGTTATTCTACATATATGAACTCACCAGTATGCATTAAATAATTTCATAGAAATATGATTTTTTTAAATGATTTTCTTACTTTGAAATTACTTCATCAATTAATTAAATTGCTATGTTAATATATTGTGGGTTAACAATATTATTTTAAATTATTTAAAAATATGTTGCATTACATATATATATACAGGATTATATATGCATTACATATATATATATATAAATATATATATTTATATATATATATATATATATATATATATATATATTTATCTATATATATATATATATATATATATGTATATATATATATATATATATATATATATATACATGTAATATATATATATATATATATATATATATATATATATATATACATGTAATATATATATATATATATATATATATATATATATATACATGTAATATATATATATATATATATATATATATATATATATACATGTAATATATATATATATATATATATATATATATATATATATGGTTAGCTTAATTCAGTTGCACTAATAAAATGCTAATTATAAACTATTTCAATTATTACTCGGTTTGCATTCCCTGCTCCTTATGGTATGCCTCCATCACCCCCTCTTCAATTCTGAAAAATTAAACATATTTTATTATGGTTAGCTTAATTCAGTTGCACTAATACAATACTAATTATAAACTGTTTAAATACTCTCTTTAAATAGTTTTTGGTCAACTTCCTTTGAAGCAATATTTTCAGCCTCGTTAAATACTATTGGTGTGCCAATCCTGAAAAGGATTTCGAATTAATTTTCAATTCAAAGGCATACATTTCATTTATTTTTTAAGGATGATACTTACTGTGACTCGCCAACTTCTCTTATGGGAGGAGAAGAAACATTCCGCATTAAGGGTTCAGCATTTGGTATGAGATAAGCAGCTCTATTACCAACATGAACGATGCGAAAAATGGTCAGCGCAGATCAGTGCTTTTAGAGATAGTTTTAGGCAACAAATCTCACACCATTTCAGTCTGGATACCACATCTTTCGGCGCTTGGAACAAAGATATCTCTCCCTTAAAGAATTTGCGCTTACACACTGCACAAACACACATTGTTTTATTAGTTAATAAAAGTTTTTTTAGAAAAACAATTTAACAATTATAAACAAGTCGATTCGCAATAATTTTTGTTTTTCAACAATTTCACAAAATTTATTTTTGTTTTTAAAAAGTCTTCAGAAATTTGTCTTCTTTGGCGCAAAGACTAAAAAGCAGATTTTGACAAGCGAGTTCAAGGCGAAAGCAGAAGATTTTGACATACAAGTTCAAAGCGAATTGTATCAGCTGTTCGCCATTTTGCATAATAAGGTCACTTAGTATTAATGTGCCTTGATACACAAAGTACTGAGGCATATCACAGAAGAGAAGAAATAAAAACCAGTTTACAATACTTTTAAATCAGTCCTTTCAATTTACTTTTTTTAAATTATATTAACTTAAAAATTTTGTATCACAAAATAACATATATCCATTTTTTAATTAAAGGTAATAAATTATATAGACCAACAGAATAAGATTTTTTATCTAAGGTGTAAGGTTTCGTGGTCAATTTGGTACTCAGCATCAATGCCTATAAATTACTTTTTTTAAAGTAGAGCTCAGTATCATATGCACAAATTGACTAGAAAATTACGGGCCTTAGAACTCGTGTTGACCTGTGTTATATATGTATGTATGTAATACTTATGTATATGGCACAAACGTTTATAACAAATCACAAAAACTCTGATTAACAAAAAATAAAAAAATTAACTTCATGAACGAGTTCTTAATAACACGAATTAAAAAATACTTATTAACAAAATATAATAAAAAATCCAATTAACATAAAAACAAAAAATGAATATCATAAAAAAAGAAAAAGAAGCTGTTGCTTCTGATGGCGCAGAAGCTGTTGATATTGATGGCAGAGATACTGCAGCAGCATTGCCACTGGTGAAATGTACATTTTCCTGTAAACACTAAAATATTAATGTGCCGCAAGAAAGTAGACATATTGAAAAAATATGGCTTACCAATTGCATTGATTCCAAAATGTGAAAATCAACACTGACATCAGTATCTGGAACTCCCTGAACCATACCCTCGGGATTTATTTGTTTTTCAAACTGCAGCAGATTAGCCACAGCTTCCTCTAAGGGGCTAAGTATTAACTGTTTAAATATATGTACCACCTCTAGTAGCTTTACACTCTGCTCTGCTTGTCGCCATTTTCCTTCTGACTTTGAACTTTAAGTCTCGCAAAATCTATAAAAATAATTTCGTTAGACAACATATTTTTAAAAATAACTTTTTGCCATCCATCGCTAGCTCTAATTGGTGAACCAAGCGAATCTTGCACAGTAGAAATACTCTTCCCGTCTTCCTTAAAATTAGAAGGAGCAATGCCCCTGCGAAATCCTCTGGCTAGTGATGGATTCTTTTCAAGTTTTTGGACAAGCTTCGCGAATTAAGATTTATTTGCTATTTTAATTTTTTTCCATTATTTCATTTAAGCCAAAAAGTCAACACAAATATATTAAAAGAAATACCAAAAATACAAAAAAAAAGGATACTAATGTTGAATATTTCAAAGTTCTAAAACACAATCGAAAGCAACGCAAGACAATACCAAAAATGGCAACGAGAAATTCAAGCAAACATATGTTAAAAGTCATCGATAAACGACAATACCGCCAACTAGAATACAGATTTCCAGCAAAAGATAAAAAACAGTGTTGTTTTCTATTGCCGTTGTCAAATAGAATAAGGGTGATTAATTTAAATTACAAAATCTAGTTGAGGGATCTATGTTGTCCTTCTCCTCTTGAGCACGTTCGGGCTAATCTCTGCTACCAGAGCAAAAGCTGTGTCTTTGCTCCTTAAGACAATGCTTCATAATGGTCAAAGCATCAGTTGTATCCCATAATTTTTTAAGAAAAACTCGCAAAATGTTTCGCCTATCATGTTGCTCAGCAACCACTGGTATCACACCATACAATGCATTTTTTAGCACTAAATTATCTAACCCTTTTATAAACAATTCAGTATTCCCCTGTTTTACGAAGGCTCGATTTACGAAATTTCGAAGTTACCAATATTATTATTAAATTACAAAATTCGTTATACGCATGAAATTCGCTATTACGAACGTGTGCAAGTCGTAGTAAAATTACTACAAGTTGCCAGTTGGTCAGAGATTTGCTACAATACATCACAATAGGTGCTGTATAACATTTAAAATTTTTCATGTTTTAATGTGTAATGTTAAGTTACTATTTTAGTTTTAACATTAAAAATTATTTATAATGTAAAATTTGCCTTTTCAATGAATTTCTTATGTATTTTATTTTTAAAACGAATAAATGTCCTTTCACATCACTTTGTTATAAATGTTTTTTAAAAAAGGGTATCACATAGCGAACATTTTAGGAACACATCTACGCATTTGTAATACAAATTACGTAGCCAATTGTGGCTAAAAGGTTTTAAGGTATTTATCGCAAGATAATATCCTTTTGAATTACAACGAATATCAATAAAAAAGCAATTCAGAACTGGCACGGACTCTTAACAATGTGATTTCTGCCCAGTGCTCTGAATGTCAAAGTGAAGAAATTAAAGTAAGCGCGGCTAAACGGCGGGAGTAACTATGACTCTCTTAAGATAGCCAAATGCCTCGTCATATAATTAGTGACGCGCATAAATGGATTAACCATATTCCTTCTGTCCCTATCTACTCCCCCCGGGGGGCACAATAGGCAACTTGGTTAGTCATACCGCCTTGTTGCAGTGCTTTCTGGGGAAAATATAAGAAAATCAGGTGGAAGGATACCTGGGTCCCGTCATATAATGGATTAAAAATCAATAGTAGGTGGCAAACCTATGTTGGTTTGACCTGCGAGGCGTAACCAGTTTCCTTACACTGGTACCACGGGATCTGGTTGAGCCCCACAGATGAGACTTTGGTTGATTCTGTGGCCAGATATTTGGTTGAGGTCTCTTCATGAGTCCACGTGGTGGCTGTGGCTTAATACCAAAAGTCGCTGGTAGAGGTGTCAGAAGAGGGTTGATGTTCCGGCATATGTGTTATGTTGGACATTGACCCAGCTGATGGCAGCTCTATGGGCTGCTGCGAATCAGCAGATGTTAACATAATGTTAACAACGGTTTTAAGATAGGCCCGAACACCTTAGCAAGGTGTATGAAGTTGGTATATATGGCGATATCAAGTGATTAAGATTGCAACCTGTGTGTCCTCGAGGGACACTCAGGTTCCCCTGAGGGCGACAGGGATGGTGGTGAACATTAAATTCACCCGGTGTTAAGACCACCGTCGGATAAGACCGTATTGGTAGGAGCCGACGATAATCTAGACACAATCTGTCCCTATCTACTCCCCCCGGGGGGCACAATAGGCAACTTGGTTAGTCATACCGCCTTGTTGCAGTGCTTTCTGGGGAAAATATAAGAAAATCAGGTGGAAGGATACCTGGGTCCCGTCATATAATGGATCAAAAATCAAGAGTAGGCGGCAACCTATCTTGACGTTGCGGAAATGGTGGTGTGTTGTGGCGCTGAGAGTGTCAGGAGGGATAAGTCTTACGACTTTGAACTTTGATTCTTCTAAGTGCTGAAGACATACTTTCCTCGAAAGTGACAAGGGTTTAAGATGGGCCCGAACACCTTAGTAAGGTGTATGAAGTTGGTATATATGGCGATATCAAAAGATTAAGATTGCAACATGTGTGTCCTCAAGGGACACCTTAGGTTCCCCTGAGGGCGACAGGGGTGGTGAACATTGATTTCACCCGGTGTTGAGACCACCGTCGAATAGGCCATAATGGTAGGTGCCGACGATAATCTTAGACACGAGTTGTCCCTATCTACTCATTCGCATTTTAGAAGTGGAAAGTGACTTTGTTACTAATGCAATCTGGGTGTGTTTTTTGAGTTTTTGCCGTGAATAAATTCGTGAAGGTGATTTGAAGTTTTATTAAATTGTTTATCGGAAAGTTTGCGGTTCGCGTATATTGAAGTTTGTTGAATATTGGCTTTTGGCAAAATAGGATTGGTTTTATTTTGCCTTTGTTCGAGGTTGGCAATTGCCTGTGGAAAGACATTGAACTTTTGGTGTTTGAGTGGCGGTTTATTTTTTTATTTGTAAATTAACATTTCGGGTAGCGTTTTGCGCGTATTGACGTGTGCTTTTCAGTGCTGTTTTCGGATCCGAATAAGGGTTCGGAAGATAAAGGGATTTTTGTGTATCAGGGGTTCGTGGATATGTGATTTTTTTGTTTATTTGTTTTGATCATATAAAGGTCTCGTCGAGTGCTTTCGACAGGTGGAGGAATTTTTTCGATCCGAATGCGGATTCGGAAGTTTTAGAGGCTGATGTTTCCGACGCGGCCTCCGATGTTTCTCGGCGAATGATGTCGTTTACGAACATTCTTTATTATAAAGTTTATCTGCTTCTAAATTCCGGCGTCAAATGATTTTTACAGTAAAGACTTTAGATGCGTATAAGTATGTATATAAACATAGAAAAGAAAATTTGCAAATATTGGAACCATAAGTAATTTTGTAGCATAAACTAGTTAGACATGACAACTGTGTACATATGTAGTGGTAATGTTTTCGACCGATGTTGCGAGAGGGATAGCAAATGTCTTTGATTGTTGTCTCTTTTCTTTTTCTTGTCGATAGAAAATGACATAGGTTTGTTTACAAAAAGTTAAAATTTCTTGACCGGAATATTGGTGAAAAATTAAAAATAATTAAGTTATTGTAAGATTTAGTGTTTGAAATTGGTAATTTACGGGTGGAACATTATCTACTCTTTCGTCCACGAATTACCAAAAAAGCACACAAAAACAATAAAATCGTTGGTGGTAGCAGCAGAAATATTAGTGCGGTGAAGTTATTTCTCCTTTCCACCAGTGATCAAGTGAATATTAAAATGGTAGGAAGAATATGGAAGTGTGTTTTTAAATTAATCAAAGTGAGAGAAAAATAATTTATATGAATGTATGTATCGGAATATAGGGCAAAACTCTAAGTTCGTGTGCTTTTATGTAGGAAATATGGCTTTGCTTTTTGTGCCGGAGCATGTTGAGAAAAAAATGGTTTAGGCCTATTGGGGAAGCCAGACATTTAAAAAAATTGGCAACGCACTAAGTGTAGTACCTCTATGGTAGTGTGGAAACCTACACCATATCAATAAGATTTGTTAATAAATAAATTAAATTTAGTAGTACATTTTAAAGATCTTGAATTTCTATTGAGAGTAAAATAAATTTAAGAACATTACTGCAAGGTTTTTATCTATATTTCTTTATACGTATTTTTTATATATTGAATCTTAAAACCATCGCAATTGCATTTAATTTAACAATTTTCAACTCTAATATTTTCCAGCTACTTTCAGATTTGTTTCCAATAACCTTTTTCTTTAGCGAATTCTTTGTAGACACTGTGACCCTTAAAGAAATATAGAAATTTCGATTAATACTTTTAAATTAGGTTTAATAAATCATTAATCTGATAGAGATTACATTTACAAGTTTCACATTTTTTATAACAGAATAATACTTACATTATATACACTCTTGCTTATTCCTACACAATCCTTTCGTTTCTTTGATATTCAGTTCACCAATTGCTTTTAGATCTTTATGCAAGTTATGAAAACGGTCTAACATTCATTCATCAGGTTTTCCATGAGTTGTGCTATAACCAAAAATTTATTTTCATAATGTTGGTTTCCAATTTTCATATTTGACAAAGGCGCTCAGATTGGAAAAACACTATTTCATAAACGATAAAAGAAAATTGTTCTTATTTGTTTTAAATAAATAAATATGTTGACATATATAAATACCTTTACATCTATACAGCAAATTATCAGTTAAAAAATAATATATTTAGAAGGACTGGGAGAACATGAAGGATTCGAAGCTATCAGTAACATCGCGGTGTAGAATAGGCAGATGGATCTTTTGGAAATTATCAGTAGTTTTGTGCACTCATTTAATTCAACGCAAGCCTAGTAAGGAAATATATGGAATAACAAAATTTATGTAAGTAAATTTTATAAAGGATCTATTGTAAGCATAGCTTTTGTTAAAAATAAATTATACGCACCGCGTTCTTCTAAGTCTGTGGGATTTCCAATTTTGTTGCAGCAGTTCAACTTAAATTGGACCTCTGATTAGAAATTGATTTTTTTTTACGCGATCTTTTATGACTTCAATGAAACTCTCATTCCTGGCTTAATTTATAGTTTAAGGTTCTCATTACTCCCGTGAGCATGTCTTTTTAGCGCCTTAGCCATCTATTAGCATGCACTTAGCACTTGTTTCGCCTCCCATAGTCCCATTTAATATATGTATCCAGATTGATTACGTGATGATCAGTGCGACAATTTATATTTTCAAAACATTTAACCGTTTCTAAATCATTAACAATTAGTTTTTTGAGCACTAACATTAATAGAAATTAAAAACAAAGCTAACGTGATAGTATTTCAATTGTTTGGGAGTCTTGGCTCATTTTTATGTTGATTTCTTTATGGTATTGACCGCCAGCCACAATTTAGGAGTTTTGGTATATTCTTTTAATGTTTATAAACACTTTAATATTGTCTTAAAATCACTTAATACTAACTTTTATTATATATTTCACAATTTTTCTCCTAAACGAAATTTTTGTTATATTTTCAACCTCCATTATTTGTTTAAATTGTAAAACATGTGTTTAGAGATGACCATGTATAGCCATTTCTTCTAACATACTTATTTAGCGTTGTGCAGATATATTTTGTACTCGTTTGCACTATCGTTAGGCAAAGCTGATACGGGCCAAAATGAACTGTCACTTTTGAGTTTTCTGTGTATTCTGTGTTTTGTAGCATTTTGACATACTGTCATAACATGAAATTTATTTGTTGGGTGGTTAAGCAATGTCTAAAAGCATTTCATTGGCGCTTTATACCAAACCGTCAATAGAATTTAACCAGTTTTGTAAAGTTTCAAACTTCTTAACTTATTAAAAGACTTCTATAAGCCATCTGAGAATTATGTTAACAAATTAACTATAAAAATTCACATAGTAGGATATGAAACTTATACAAACCAAAACCCAACAATCAACTTTTATTCGATATGGCTCTATTTTACTTTTCTACACCTTTATACAATTAAAAATCATTTGGATAGCAATAATAAGTTGAGAAGTTTGAAACTTTACAAAACTGTGCTTAAAGTCTACTGACGATTTGGTATAAAACGCCAATTAAATGCAAATTCACTCTTTTGTGATTTTGGCTACAATTGTCTCCAGGAGCTCTACACAAAAATATAATATTCCTAAAATATATGAATTTTGTTCAAATATTTTGGTGTTTATTATATACATAACTTATTCATAATATTAATGATGCCATTCTTATTATACATGAATTTTTTTGAAGTTCCCAGGATTTGGAATGAATTTGTTCATAAATATTATGAATTACTTTCATATCAAAAACTTCATAAATAGAATGTAAAACTTTATAAATATTATGATTTTTTCATATGTAAAACTTGTATGTTTCATTTAACTACTTTTTTGTACAACTTCATACATAGACGATATGACATTGATCATACATATATTTTATAAATTGTTTCATAAATCATAAGCTTTTAAATATATGATCAAGTTTACGATATTTATGAAAATTTTCATGCATTTTATGAACTTTATATATATTAATATATAGACATTAATATAAATATTGGTACATATATATATATATATATATATATATATGCTCGACGCATATTTTGAAAACATAAAAATTATGAGATTTTTATCATTTAATTCTAAAATCCTCGCCTTTGTATACCATATTAAGTTGTTGTTTAAATAAAGTTTTTATTAATTTTAACATTCCTAATATGAGTCGCATATTAAGACAACAATTTTTATACCATGCATATAATTTAAAAACATGTTCGCTAATAGTCTTGGTTATATGCAAAAAAATTTGTTGCCACATTTTTTCAATTATGTTATGTTAACATTCTGCCTGCGTTCAAATATTTGTTAGCTTTGTACTAGTATGATGAAATATGATACCGCCATGTCTCTACTGTCAAACGCTACATTAAAAATACTTAAGTATGGTGTTTGACTTTTTCACTATAATATCTACGCTGTTATCCAAACCTTGCTGATTACTCCCAACAGCATTGAAATCAATGATAACTACATCAAGCGTTTTAAATCGCAAAATATATATGCATAACCTACAAGAGAAGATTGTTGTCTGTGATGCATTGATTTAAATGAGATACCAAATTTTGTAAAATAATTTTCAAATAAATATTTTATAAATAAATAATATTTTTCTTGCATATGGTCTTTATCGTACATAATTCGTTCAAATACGCAGTTTTTATCAATTATTTTTATTTTGGACGCTATTTTAGTCCTTTAATGGAAGTCTTAGTGCTTTAATGAAACAAAATCTGGTCGAAATTTTATGTTGACAATAACTATAAATATATATGACAACCATTGCAATCAAACGCATACATATTAGCAGTCTATCGGAGCTCCGTAAATATCTAGTTTTTTAAGTCAAAAACTATATCATGATATATATTAGCATTTTTAGAATTTCGCAAATCTTGTTGCCTCCAAAACTTTTTCCTTCGAATTTGACAACCATTGCAATCGAAGCGCACTTCTTAGCTTCGGATCGCAGGTAGCGACATACGCCATAATTTTATAGTTGTTTTGCGAATTAACCCGCGAGTCTACCTGTCATTAAGGCATATTCGGCAAAGCGGCCGAATTCGCTTTATTTTATCTCTTTTGGATGATAATTTCTATGTAAGCCCCGGTCCAAATTTACAATTTTTGTTGAAAGAAGAGCGAAAAATTGCTAGAAATGGTATTTATTTCTATTTCACCACTCTCACACAAAATAAGGCAGTAAAAATTTGATAGTGCGGGCCGGGACCAATATAAATTATTTATCCATATGAATACTAGGTTGTCGCCCTGAAGCATATGTATACATGAGATGTCACAAGAGGACATACATACAAATGTAAATATAATAATTTAATAAAAAAAAAAATTATGTAGGCCAAAATATTTAGTGGTATAAATTACCCGCTGTAGATTAACATCTTTTGGTCCTATTTATTTAGTAGATGAGGATCAAAAACTCTTAATTTCAATAATACCTCAATCACTAATAAATACTTTATAATGGTGAGAAAATTAAAAGAAATAAATTTCTTCTTTTTAGAGAAGAGAAATAGGCATATTCTAAGGTGCACTGTGAGGTACAGACTATAGAAAAAAATTCTGTTGTTTGACGCTGTCAACCACAAAAAACTCTGCACTTGAGTGACAGTCAGCTCCATATTGGCTTTTAGGTAATAGCCAAAGCTTCAATTTGTAGCGTTAACATATAATTTCTTATTTCTAGAATTAATAATTTTTAATCTAATTCATTGATCAATAAAGGTAATCCATTCTTTTTTAAATTTCATGTTGTTTTGACAAATATTTTATTACAACTCACTTTAAGCAAAATGTTTAAAAAAGTCAAACTTTAACCGAACTTATTAATAAATGGTGATATACTTTGGCCACACTTTTCGGGCTTCATTTGTTGACATATGAAGAATATTTATCAAATACTCAATTCTTACACTGAGGTTACACGTTCAACATTTTCTTTCAAGTTTTTCACGCAGACTAGTTGGCAATAGTCAGCTATGTTAAAAGCTGTGAAGTAGGTTGCATGTAATTGTTGTATTAAATTTTAGATTAATGCATTAGTAAAATATGTGTGTGTATTAAAACTTGAAAGGCAAAACTTGATCGTGTAACTCCCAAGTTAGATATGTAAAGGACTCAGGCATGTCATTCATATATGTATTGTAGGTCCGCTTTTACAATCGTGAAATTCAAAGGCAGAAATTTTTTTAATTCCCTTTTTGTTTTGCCGTTTGCTTTTGCAATCATTAACTTAATAGACAAACAGATTGGTATGTTGTCCTTATCTTTGTGTGTATATCGCGAAAAGTAGGAGAGAAACGCAAAATATCCAGTACAGAGTTATCTACTTCTGACATCATGACATCATTATAATAATCAGAAGCTGAGTAAATATACAACATTTTGAGTATATATAGACGGAAAACGTTAGCATGATCGTTAGTATAAAACACATTTGAAATTTATTTTGTTACATGATAATATTTATGGGTATATTGATATTTAATTTACAACAAAACTAGCATACTTTTTTACGGGACACCATCTGCAACAATCTTCCAAAACTGCACATTGGTAACGCTGTAAAACAGGGCGAATTAGTTCATTTTGAAGTTCTATAATCGTCCCTTTTTCTCTGAAGGAAACAATGAACTGAGCTGAACGAAAAAACACTGGTCTGAATTTAGCCTACTTGGGCTGCCAGCTAAAAATACATATTGAAATAAAACCATAATCCCTGAAGATTAGGGTAAATTCAAACGAAACGATTATACTATACAATATATTTAGTTATTGAATGTATTGGAAAAAGTGAAATGGATTTTGAGTTTTCTTATTTATTGCACAACAAAAGGAAAATTAATTGTTATATGAAATGTACTGTTTTCATATCGCTTATATATAATTGCAAGTTGTGTCATATATATATATATATATATATATATATATATATATATATAACTATTGTGTATTTCTAAGAAGGCATACACAACATTTTGTACATATAATGGATGGGCCGCTTTCATAAAAACATATATTCAGTATATTAAGACAAGAGTTTTGGTTGAATTTTTTGCTTAAGTATATTCATTTATTGTCAAAGTATTGTATTTTTGGTCTGTTTATTCATTTTAAATATATAAGAAGATACATATGTGTGGGTAAGCTAGAGACAACTTTAACAGACAATTAAAAAACATCCACCTAACTATATTGTCAAGTTGTACTTTTAAATTCAGAGAGAGGCATCCTTTTTGTATATTTTCAAACCGATATATCTGGCAACTACATAAGAACCCACGCTACATTAATAACGGTACAGTTTGTGTCTAAATTTATCAAAAGTGTGCGCAGTTATATAGAAGCTGTATGAGTAAAATGTCAAAATCCATACGCCAAATATTTTTCGCAGCACTTGACAGTGTGTTAACTTCTAAACAAATTCGTCGTTGCAAAGACCTTCTGTTTCAAATGCGTAGCTTAATCTTAATTTGTATTCTTATACGTATGTATGTACATACACTGTGCTTTATCTGCCGATCGTGAAGTAATATTAAATTAAAAATTTCATTGCGAGACAAAAAGTTCTAGATTTTTTCTGAAAACCGTTAATATATAGAGTAAGTATTATTTTGATTTATATTATTTAAAATTAATATAAATAGTGTTAGTTACAGATGTTCTGCTTGGTTAAATCCCACAACGATAAATTTTCTGACGTGGAGTCAAAAAAAGTCCAAATAATTAAGCGAAAGACATGCAATGGAGCAAAATTTTAAGCATTTATAGTATATAAAAGTGGTAAGTAAAAAGCTTTGCTCTATTTAAGAAAAATTGTGTGTTTTATTTTAAAGTAAGTTATGTTGTCGTTTAATATTTCTAGTGATTGTGTTCTTATTCGATGTGAATCTATTTTATTATTCTACACATTTAATTTAGATTTTGTTCTTCATACAAAATATTTCTAGATGTATAAAGGTGTATAAAAATAAAATAATATCGAATAAAAATTTTTTGTTGGGTTGGTTTTGTATTGGTTTCAAAGTCTTCTATGCTTATACTAGTGTGATTTTGAAAAATAGTTTGTGACATTCCTAAGTGGAATTCTCAAATCATTTTTAAAAGTATGTGCATAAGATTTGTAGCTTTTCAAAACTGGTTGAAATCCACTAATAGTTTGGTATCGCACCAATAAAATGTATATTATTATGTATATCATTCTTAAGTCACTAAAAAATATATATTTGGTTAATTTTCCAATTGTCCAACCATAGAATCGAACTTTTTAAATCTTTTTTATTTTAATACAATATATTTAATTTCGTTCTGAAACAAAATAGGTTTGATTCACAAACAAAAACCCAAAGTTAGTGTGGCTACTAATACTAATAGTTATTTTATGCACCAAAAAAACAAAGCTTTAGTATTCTTTCCTGGGATCGAATTCTGAATTTTCAATACCAATTTTATTCTTCATAAAGAAGCATAAAATAGTTCGAATTACTATAAAAACTATATTAATTTAAATTTAGGATCAATTATTTTTATATATAATACTTTATTTTTTCCAATATTTCGCCACTTCTTTGTGTGGCTTCTTCAGGGATATATAAAATTGTATTTTTCTTTAAATAAAGATTTTATTTTTTTCATTAGCACACAATGAAAATTTACTTTACTATTTCACCTATTGTTGTCTTAATATTACTAACGAAATTTTTTTTGCTGGTGGTTAAGAAATGTCTATATGCATTTCATTGGTGTTTTACCAAATCGTCAGTAGACTTCAACCACAGTTTTGATGATTTGATAAAGCACCAATGAAATTCATATAGACATTTCTTAACCACCAGCAAATAAATTTCATCAATAACACATGCAATCAAAACTTTTTTGAAACATAATTTTTTCAATATGAATACAAACAAAAATTCTTTAATAGTCAAAACGAAAAAGTAAACAATGTTAAAATATATAAATATATTTATATAAAACAAGCGAAAACAGTAATATTTTCTAAAAATTTTTTAATTTCCGAATTTTTTCAAACAAATATCTATAGGTATGAGCAACATTAGCTGGCAGATACAGCATCTATATTATCTATAGAAATATTAATAATCTGTAACATTTCTAATATATATCTAAGTTTATAAATATTTTCTTTATTTAAAAGTGAAAAATTATTAAAATCTGGAAAATGGTTAAAATTTACAAAGCTGTGTTTTGTGATAAATACTACTTCTATATCTTTCATCTGATCTATGACCAACTAATCTAGTTTTAAATTTATTTTAGTTGTACATATGTACATATACTTTACCACAATTTTGATCTTTCCAAAAGTTGGACTTTATATATTGTGTTTCTAAATAGTTGACCTATTGTTTCATACATATTATGAGCCATTTTATATATACATACTATTATCATAGATTTCAGCTTCTTCTAATCTTTCTGACAAATTTGATACATAGATGTTAGATTTTTAGATTTTTTTACAGGAAAAATATTTACATTGCTACTGATATATCTGTATTGTCTTATAAATTTGAATTTCATAACAAATATATAAAGACTATTAGAAATACATTACTTGATAATAATTTTCCTAATTACCTGATTTGCAAATTATTAAGACAATATAGATATAGCAGACATATGTATCAAAAATTTCATCAAAGATTAGAAAAAGCTGAAATCGATGATAATAGTATGTACATATAAATATATACGAGTACAATGGCACATGTGTGAAACAGTAGGCAATTTATTTAGCAACACAAAATATAAAGTCCAACTTTTAGAAATATGAAATAAAGTTTATCGAATGACAATGAAAATTGTGATAAAGCATATGTACATATGTAGGTACAACTAAAAATATATTTAAAACTGGATTGGCTGGTCATAGATCAGATGAAAGATATAGAAGTAGTATTTCATCACAAAACAAACCTTTGGTGTCCCATCGAGTAAATTTTAATCATTTTCCAGATTTTAATAATTTTTAACTTTTAAATAAAGAAAATATTTATAAACTTAGATATATATTAGAAATGTTACAGATAATTAATGTTGGAATAGATAAGATTTTAGGGCAGATACAGCAAATGTTGCTCATAAATATAGAGAAAATCGGAAATAAAAAATTTTATAGAATTTATTAATGTTTTTGATTGTTCTATTTAAACATATTTACTTATTTTAAAACTGTCCATATTTTCGTTTTGCTATTAAACAATTTTTGTTTGTATTTATACTTATATAAGTGTTAAAATTGAAAAAAAGAAAAATTTAATTCAAAAAACACAATTTTTTATATCCCTGAAGAAGCCACACAAAGAAGTAGCAAAATGTTAGAAAAAATAAAATTTTTATGTAAAAATAATAGACCTTAAACCTAAATAAATAAAAAATATATCAGTTAAAACAGTCGAAGAAATCTTTGTTAATTTATTAGCGCATCAAAATCCACATAGATCACATAGTTTTATTTAATGGAGAGACAAAAAGTGATTTTTTGCAGAGCAGTGTTATTTGTACGTATTTGATACCGAAATAATATCTAACTTAATATCCCGCGCATAAGACATTAATTTTTTCCTATGCTTTGGAGCTTTTAATTATTTCAATTTTAGCGTAACTAGCTGCTCTATGTTTAATTTTATGATTTACAAGTTTTATTTTCCTGTAGCGTCTCCATTTGGCAAAACAAAACGTTGCAGATGGACCACGGCTGAAAAGAAGGCTATTTATTCTGTTTTTGGAGAGTTAAAGAATTTAAAAAATCTTCCAACTTTACAAGAATGCTTCGATGCTATTCGCCAATCACCCGTTCTTTACAAGAGGCCACCCTAGCAAATTAAAAGCTGGATAGACAATCAAAGAAGATATACCAAGGAAAAAAGTAGGTCAATGACGTTTCCTAAAAGTATATGTAATCATAATATAACCTTTATTTCAGATACTAATTTGGATGCAACAATTTAATACAATTCAGATGTTTGAAAATCTAGCGTGGCGCCCACATCGACATACTTATACATATCTAATACTACAATGGATTCAAAGCATTTATTACAAATATTAATGACTACAAGTACAAATATCTTAACTGAAATCATTGCAACTTAGAGGAGAAGGCAAAAGCCTTACAATCTGTATTGATCATAATAGAGACTGTAATTATGATATATGTACATGTAAAATCGTTATTTTTGTTACCGTTGCACTAAATTTTTGTGACGAGGTGCATTTTACGTTCTTTGGTGAACATACAAGATGGTTTTGATGAATTATAAAACTTAGGGATTAGTTCTTAGCATATATATAACATGTGATTGACTATTACGCGCAATAAAAAATGTTTTTGTGATACATATTAGAATGCGAATATGTTGGAGCTCATCAAATATCTCGTTCATTTAGAAACAGTACCTTACCATTGCTAAAGTATCGTATTATGTTATATTTGTATTTCCTGAACACTATATCTAGTGAAATGTCCGTAATATTTGTATGTATGTAACATGTGTAATATATAGTTGAAACTGTAATCGTTTAAATTATATAATTAATTTTTATTTATATATGGAACCCATAACAAATTTTTAAAAGTTTTAGTTTTTTTCTCTTTCATAGAATTTTTAATATTATACATACATACATAAGTCAGAGAAATTTTAAATGTTTTCTTTGGTAAAGATGTGTTGTAAAAGCAAAAACAAGTTTTAAGCAATATTTTAATTCTGTTTATACAAATAGCGCTACGTTGCCATAATTTAGACAATTATATACAAAGTTGAATGTTTATGCACATATGAATGTATGATTGGTTGTTGCTTTAAAAAGATCTCAAATATATTATTAAAACCATTGATGTACTTGAAAATTAACCAGTTTAAAAAAAAATTGTTAAATAAAGACATTTTCTACGTACGTACGCACATGTAATATAAATTTTTTCAAGCTGTCTGCAACAATAAACAAATCATATGTATATATTTACTTGTTATCAAACAATTATAAACGAATAAAAATATATAATATACTATATATAATATCAACGGTTATGTTTTATTTTAAAAATTATATTTTAATCGTTACTTCCTGTGTTTTATTTTTCGCTTAGAAAGTAAAGCTTATTTTCCAAGTTTTGTTTATTCTTCGGAATTTTAAAGTAATTTTTGATTTTTATTTATTCCTTACAAAATAAGATATATCTTGATTATTGTTTATTGCTCAAATATTAAACCTTATTTCTTGAAACTTATATCTTATGGATTTAACAGCATGTGTTTGTGCGTCTTCGTAAACTCGCTATAATAGAGTAGATACATAAATAAAAATCATGATATAGCTTTTGTTTTCTTGAGAATATATAATTATGCAATAATTATTAATTTATAAAATATTAATACATGCATATAAACGAAAAGTCCTTACCCGTTTGA